>CM031240.1:166166588-166335930 GCA_018340775.1 Taxus wallichiana var. yunnanensis
CTATCAAAGAAAAGAAGATTCAACTTCGTAACAAGAACATCATGTTCAAATCAAATGATACTTCTTCGTCTTCAAAACCTCAAAACAAATATTCAAAGCCCAAAGGGTTTGCTAATGCCATAGTTCTAAAAGCTGGTCCCCCTCATCAATCAAACCTAGCCAAACCCCCTTCTAATCTCTCTCTTGTCCAAGCTTTCTAGTTCAGACGAGAACAACGAAAGTACACTTCCCTAGGAGAATCTTATTCTTCCATTTTGGAAAAGCTTGTTAAGGTTGGTGCCATTACCCTTCCACCTATAAAACCACATACTAGTTTCGACCCTGAGTGACCCATGCCTGCGTGGTATAAGGAACATGACTTTTACAACTATCATCATGTCAAAGGTCACAATGACAATAACTACATTACCTTCAAGAATATCATTCAAGAAATGATAGACAATGGAGATCTAGTCTTGGATAGCCCAAATGCACCCACTAACTAAATCCTACACATATTCAAGAAGCCATTCCCTAATCATGCCCCATATTCCAACCAAGTGGGTGATACCTCAAACAATGATAGAACTGTCCACGAGGTCCACGCTATTTTCAATGACACACCAGTTGCTTCCCAATTACCTCATATTCCTTCCATAGATGAAATCTTAGCCCACGCTCCCCTACCTGCACCAGAATCTATTTCATCTACTCCTCTACCCACAAAGGAACCCCCTTCATGCTCCCCTTCACCAGTGGATGATCCTATAATCAGCACGCTACCTTTGACCCCTCAAAATTTGAAGCAATTGTCAGCGGTACCTCTCCTACTCATAGAAGATGTATGCCCACTGCCTGCACCAATGAAAGGAGAGCCTACTTCAGCTGGCCCATCCTCTCCTCTACCCCTGGAGGATACTATAGAATTATCACCACCTGTAGATGACCATTCACCATAGACCTTTAGGATCCCATTGATATGCTTTCAACTCTCCTACCCACATAGTCGAGGCTAGCCATTTCCCTATATCTCAAACACATTTCATAGGTTTTGCACTCGATCCACATCGGCTGCCACTTGCTTACAACAGTACCATTCTCACGCTTAGTTGATCACCGGACTATGTCGATAGACCCTTACTTTGGGGCATCTTCGCTTCCTGTTTGAACACAAATATAGTTGTCACCCGCTGACACCTCCACTATCTATCCAAAAGTGTTTCGACCGACCAAACCAAACACAACCACAACTATCGCAATACCTTCCACAACACCACTCATGGCCCAACTCACACCTTTTCCCATAGCCCAACATACATCTACACCCAAACCCACACTCATATCATCTCCCTTACCTAAACCTCTCACTACCTTAGGGGTTATACTGACAACTAGCCTTACTCACCCACCCATCAAATTAGATTTAGCTACATCTTCCAAAACTAACACCAAACTTAACCCAACCCTAAAAAGAAGATCCAATCTCCTAGATCTCATACCCCAACCTCGCCAACCACATGCTTATCACCTTCACCCCTTCCATCCATCCTAGGACCTCACCCTTGACCCTAGCCAAGAAACCCCCATCCACCGGTAAACCAAAAATGCAACAACCCATTTCCCCATCACAGACCTCTAATATACCCAAGCAACCACTCCCACCTAGTCCCTCACCCGTTACCTTCTTACCACCCATACCTCCAATACCGTCAATAACTTCTTCACTACCCATGACACTTCCTTCTCTTCCACTCATGCCTCCTGCCCAACCCACACCACCTACCTCCATAGCACCTCGGTTACCCCCATGGGTAACCCGCCCTCTTCCACCATCCACTTTTTTTCCTCCATCGGTGTGCATGGAAAGAGATTTGGCTTTGGTTTTTATGAACAAGGCCGCCACACTGTCATCTCTGTACCTCTCGTAAACATAATGACTGTAGTGGCATTGGTTTTGATGCTCCATCTTCTAAGAAGGTTCACATCGACCTTATCCAAGATGAGAAATATTCCCCCTCTCATTCACCCACATTACCATCCTCACCCATGAGTCCATAGATCCTAAATCTATACCTCTAACTTTTTTTTTTGTAAACACCATTTCCTTGGGACCATTGACCTATCAACGTGATGGCGAGGCTCCCTCTTCTCTCCCATTCTTGTATCCTGACATGATCGATGATGATACGCCTTCAATTAACGTCATTCAATGTCAGGATGATGAGTCCATCCTCACCTACCTTGGTGCAAAAGACTCTTATATTCACCGGTCGTTACCCTCTGAGATGCAAACCATGTTGAACGAATCGACCATCGAAATCAACATTAATACTTAAGGATGACCCACACATTCTAAAGATCGGCCAATCCTTAGACGCACTACTGAACAAGAAGCCTTCACCTCTTTCCTTCAGGACCATAGTGATGCATTTTCTTGGTCCTATGTTGATATGCCTAGTATCGATCCTAAAATTGTGGTTCACAATATCGTAACCATTCCTGATGCCAAACCTATCAAACAAAAGCTACGGAAAATGCATCCTCACATTTCTCTTCTGGTCAAAGAAGAGCTTCAGTGCCTTCTCTTGGTTTCCTTCATTCTACCCATTGATTATCCCCAATGGATTTCTAACATCGTTCCTATCATGAAAGTAATAGGGGGACTCACATTTGCATGGATTTCTGTGACCTCAACCTCGCCTATCCCAAAGATGATTTCCCACTACTAGGCATTGACCAATTAGTTGATCTCACTGCTGGCCATGAAATGTTATCATTCATGGATGGTTTCTCGAGCTACAATCAAATATTACTAGCTCCCGAGGATCAACACAAGATTGCCTTCATCACCCCTTGGGGGAATTTCTGCTATCGAGTCATGCCCTTTGGTCTCAAAAACACTGGTGCTACATATCAGTAGGCCATGACTTACATCTTCCATGACATCATGCATCACATATTGGAGGATTACATAGATGATCTATTTCCAAATCCAAGCATCAAACCGAACACTTACCCATTCTTAAAGTCATCTTTGACCACCTCATCAAATATTGTGTTCATCTTCAACCAAAAAATGCATCTTTGTAGTACTTTCCGGGAAACTCCTAGGTTTCATCATTTCTTTGTGTGGCATAGAAGTTGATCTTGCTAAAGTCAAGGCTATCCTTGAAATGAATCCACCCACTAACCTCCATCAACTTCACAGCCTACAAGGAAAATTATAATCAATTCTTGTTTTATTTCCCAACTTTCTGACCGTTGTCAACCATTCCATCATCTTCTCAAGAAATATGTTTCATTCAAATGGGATGATGACTTGCCATAAAGCCTTCGAAGCCTTGAAACAATATCTACTTCAACCACTAGTGCTCATTCCTCCTAAGGATGACCAACCCTTCTACCTATATATTTCACCATTGACCATTCTCTAGGTGCCATGCTCGCTCATCACAATGACCAACACAAGAGCAAGTGGTTTATTACATAAGTCGTACCCTTCTTGACTACGAAACTAGATATACCCACACCGAAAAACTTTTCCTAGCCTTAGTTTTTGTCGCCACCAAACTCCATCATTACCTACTCAACCACAAAACCTTCGTCATTACTAATACCGACCCATTACACTACATGTATGCCAAACCTTATCAAAATCAACGTGCCACACGCTGGATTATGCTTCTAGTTGACCTCGACCTCGAATTCATCCATCAAAAGTCCATCAAAGGCCAAACTATCACTGACCAATTGTCGATGCACCCATTTCTAGGGATCAACCCTCTAACTTCGACTTTAGATGAGTCTATAGCTACCCTTTCCCTAGACGAACCCGCTTACCAAATGACACTCTTCTTCGATGGCTCCAAGTGTTAGTGTGGGGGTGGGGCTGGTGTTATCCTCATTCCTCTTGATGGTGAACCTATGCATTTGTCTTTCAAACTCGATTTTGATTGTAAAAACAATATTGCTGAATACGAAGCACTCGTATTGGGTCTCCAGGATACTTATGCCTTAGATGTTAAGTCAATCAACATCTTTGGTGATTCTCAATTGGTCATAAACCAAGTCAATGGTATATACCAATTTCAGTAATGAGATACTTCAAAAGTATAAGCATCATGTGGACATACTTTTGACCACATTCGACCATTACGCCCTATAAACCACCCCACGTTCTACCAATAAATTTATAGATACCATGGCCTGCTTGGTTTCTCAGATACCTACTTCACCCGTTGACTCTAAAATCTTTGTCACCATACAAAGACTACAATCACCCTCTTATTTACCTCGTGAAGTCTACTCTATCGTAGAACCACTACTCCTGACCCAAGTGACCTTTGGTATAAGCAATATACAGACTATCTTTCCCTTTCCATTTTACCCAGATCTCACTCGTAATGGACAATGTTCCTTTCTTAAAAGTGTCTCCCGTTATGTCATCATGGGTGGTCTTCTATACAAATGCGGTTTTGACAACATTATCTTGCGATGCCTTACAAGTTCTAAAATTCCTTACACCATTAAGGAAGTCCATGATGGGATTTGTGGAGGCCACTTTAGTGGTCTTATCGCAAAAATGCATTCTTCACCTAGGCTATTACTGGCCAACCCTGAACCATGATTATTGTGATTATGTCAAATGCTGCATAAAATTCTAGCAACATGCTAATCTCCATCACACCCCTAGTCATGCCTTACAAGTCGCGTGAGACCTTTGGCCTTTCTCTCAATGGGGTTTGGATCTTGTTGGTGAGATCAACCCCCATTCTTCACAATGCCACCAATGGATCATAACCACTATTGAATATTACACTAAATGGGTAGAATCCATTCCCCTCATTTCCACCAAAGTTGAGAAAATATGTGAATTCATCAACCATCACATCATCTGTCACTTTGGTGTCCTCACCTACATTATCATGGATAATGGAAAATAATTCAAAAACAAAACCTTACGCAAACTATGTGATGCTTTTGGCATCCAACTTAGTTTCTCATCACCTTATTACCCACAAACCAATGGTCAAGCTGAATCAACCAATAAAACCTTGAACAAAATTCTTATGAAGGTAGTCAACGATACTAGGAAGGATTGGCATATGCACATTCCTTTCGCCTTGTGGGCTTATCGCACTAGTATTCACACTTATTATTTTGCCACCCCCTTTTCTCTGGTCTACGGTACTAAGGTTGTCTTACCTCTCGAAGTATAGATTCCATCCCTCGCATCTCACTACAAGACATGCTCAACGAAGATGAATTTCACTAGGATCATTTGGTGTAACTTGAATTATTAGATGAATGTCATCTCAACGCCTTGACCATCTCCAAATCTACCAAAAACACATCAAATGTGCCTATGAAAAATATGTTCACGAACAAACCTTTCAAGTCAGTGACCTCATCCTGAAGGAAAATCAACATGTAACCAAAGAGGAGAAATGTAAACGGGAAAATTTGCTCCTAATTGACTTGGACCCTATATCGTCACCCATGCCTACGGATCAGGTGCTTATCATTTATCTTCACTTGAAGGTAAACCCAAACCTGAGCCCCTTAATGCCTTACATCTTGACCATTTTATTGTTGATATCAAGTCCTATATCACTTTTTGTCAATTGATCACTCATCCCTTGAGCGTTGTTCACCTTCCATTATTACCCATTTTGAGGATCCACGACTAAACAAGAATCATGTGATTACCGTCACCTTTTAGCCTTGTCTTCAATATGAGTACCATGGCTCTGCTCATAGCATGATTCTCATGGATAATTTTCATCTTCTTCAAGATGGAATCCCATGGTCATTCATCACTCAAAACCACCTCTTTCACAGTTAATCTTTGTGTACTACGATCTTGTCTTCTAAAAATAGGAACCTAATCATCCTCTATAATCTTGTCCATGACTTAAATGTCTAAAAACAAAAGGGATACAACTCCTTGAGTCAAAACTTCTAGAAAAAGATGACTCCCTCAAAAGGGACATCTCTTCTCCATATTCTACCACTATCAATAGACTACTCCCTCAAAGGACAACTATATATACGGTCATTACAAAAATATAATAAATATTAGAAGCTTCCCGCATCGATCAACTTCACGAAGACCTCAAGGAGATAATATATTCATCCCATATAGACTTCCGCATCGATCAGTCTATTAAAAAAACAAACAAATAAAGAAAAAGATGAAATTTTTGTCATGGAATTGCCTATTTTGGATTTATGGGTTTCTTGTTCTGAAATACACGTCGTCATACACTAAGTTACGCTAAACCTCTCATTCTCACCTCCTTGTCTTTTTCACCTAAATTCCTCGTTACTCAAGGGACTTCACTGTAAATGTGACATTTTGTGATCATGTGACTTTTCTTCACCCTTAAAACAATCCATTATGCAAGGCTTGTAGGGTCTTACGTTCATAAGCCCATCTAGGGTATGGTAGACTCATAGGGTTCTTATCAATTAAGCAACTCTTTTACCACCTCTTACCATTCACCTTCCTCATTACCTATTGATTATCCTATACAGGACCAGATCCTTGGCACATGTATTTAAAAATCAATCAACCATACCTACAACCTAAACTCAATCATGCCTATGACCTACATCACCCATGCCTAACACCTATCAGACCATTCCGCTATTTCACCCTAATCTTCCCTAGCTTATGGGAGAACTACATCGGCCTGAGGTCCCTTTTTTTGTTGGGACTATGTAGGTAGCACTCTGAGGGCATGGGGCCCTTGGAGGATAGCTCAACCACTCTCTACCCTAACCAATTCCCTCTTCCCCTTTCCTATTCACATTTTACCCTAGTTAGTTTCCTTTTTATATCAATAATTGGAAATTAAACCAAATAAACAACAATTGCTTAACATCTTTACCATTACTCATATATTCATTTCATCTTGTCCACTATTTCTTTACCATTATCATACATTTTCCTAAAACACATCTTAACATGATCCACATCATCATTAATTACACAAAATTAATGAATTAAAAACCCAACCATGCCTAAACCCACCTAAAATCAACCAACCTAAACTCAACCATATATAAGTCAACTTGACTCAATTCATGCCTATGACTTGACTTCATCCATGCATGCCTAATAACTGACTCCATCCATGCCTAAGACCCCGACTCAATCCATGCCTATGATGTGACTCCGACGAACCAACTTGACTACACCATGCCTAAACGACCCTGACTCCATCATACTTAATTCACCTAGTTTCCATCACATACACAAATAATAATGGAAATTAAAACAAGTACATCATCCATAGAATAAATATCATCATCTATAAATCATGACGTTTGTGTATACATACATATGTACACAGATACAAATGAATACCAAAATATCAAAAACCCTCATGTATAGCCTCACCATCTTCGGCACACAGGCTAGTATATGATCAAAATCAATAAACTCTCATATAAATCCTCACCATCTTTGGCACGTAGGCCAGTATATATAAAAAATAAATAACTATAAAAACATGAGGTACATACGACTATCGATATCATCACCTGTTGGATATCCTCCATATCTTTCTCACCTGTCTCCTCCTCCTCTCTCCTGTCCCAACATCCACCATCCTAGCATCTCCACCCTCATCGGTCTATCTAGGTCTCTGTTGGTGGTACCACCAGGGCTGGCCTCCATGAACTGGTGGCCTTTCACCTGACCCTTTATTGAGGTTCGCTGGCCCCCTATGCTCTCAACATTGTGGTAATGTGACTTGGTCCACTCACTCGAGGCCGATGTGTCATGTACTCTCCATAGGATAGAAAATCTATCCTTGTCACCATCAAAATATCTTGATAATACCTGGCCTCACCTAGGGCATCCTGTAATCTGGCTATGGGTACTATCTGTGGTGGCCCCATTGGCCTTTGACCCTATCCTTATGCACTGCACCTGTCTGAGGAACCATGTCCCACTCCTTAATATATCTAGGTTTGAAGATTCACAACTGTGCCTGCTGTACTGAGTGCACAATGTGGCCCCTACAAACCTATATCATGCACTGTAGGGTGGCCAACTCTATCCCATCACCATCACCACCTTGTGTGGGTTCTGCTATTTGTGTGATACCTATGCTTAAGTTGCCACCTATGCCTCTGCACCTATCAACTACCCCTGCACCATCCCTAGTTGTGTAATCAAGGTAGCCACCTACCCCCTGTAGGGAATCCTCGAATAGTGATGGTGGCTAAATAGGTGCCCTAGCCTCGGTGGTACTACTCGTAGGTGTGCAACCCACCACTATATATATCTATCAGTCACCCGACATCATCGATCTGTCGGTCTCTCACTGCTCCTCCTACCCGTAGGCACTTTATTTTAGGGTAGAGGCAACGACCTCTCCATGTCATCCCTCCTATACTATGGGAAGGGTGGAGGTATATCTGCGATAGCTTGAACCCGTTGTCTAACCTTATCTACGGGTATCATCTCGTGCTCTCCGACACGTTGCCCCTCTATCCATCTGAGTAGCTGTAATCCATCTAGCTCCACAACCATCTGCCCATATGATGGATAACCCACATAGGGCCTCTAAATGATGTCTATGCCGAATAACCCTTCCGGTAAATGCTCGTAGTTGGTGACATCATGCATCATCATCCCTCAAAATTGCTCTCCAATAATAGGCACCCATTGTCTATAGCCCACTCAAACAAAAACTGGCTCGAATGAATAACCATGGGCCATACCAACTGGACACCATGACACACAATATGCTCATATGCCCAATAATGAAGTAGGAAAGTGCAACATAAGCTGAACCTCTGTAGTCACTGCTCATACACCCATAACTCCTTGTATAGATGCACTAGGAATGCTGATGCCCATGCAAAATAGGTCCCTGTCACCACCATATCTTCTTGGGATCCCCATTTGTCATCACCAATGATCGGCACTATGATAATTCTTCACGGGAACTCCTCGTCTTTATGATTATTTACTAATGCAGACCTTTAGTTTGGTGGATGTAATGCTGAAACAAAACAACAACATAACACAAGAATACCATCAGACTATGATAAGACAATGTTCATCCAAAATTCACCCCTCAAGGTAATTTTGATAACATGCATCAAATTCTTTTGTCCCAACAAATAGATTGAGTCGGGGTAAAAGTTTCATGTTTCTAGGGTCCCCTCATTTTTCTAACTCCCTGTCCAAGTAGAAGAGAAAGTTCGAGGAATACCAAAAAAATTTGCAAAAAAAACAGGCTCGACATTATTGAAAAATCACCCCAAAATGGCTAAGTCCTAGTCCTCGCAATAATCCTTGGGGACAATTGGGACAAAGGATATGCGAACCGGCGAAAGGTGTTGAGCGTCATAGCATTGTCATTTGAGACAAAGGGACGCGCGGGACGCGAAATGAAATCAGACCCAGCTAAAAAATGGGAAAAATTGACTAATTGTTGAAACAGGTGAAATCCGGGACATTACGGGCAAAAAAATCGCGAACCGGCCGGATCAGCGAAATGAGTCAAGGCAGCTCACAGCAGTTGGGCGAAGGTACACGAAGTGCACGCTGAACCCAGTCGGATCGGTGAAATAGAACTTTGATTAGGGACACGCGGGACAAAAAATTTCGCGAACCGGCCGAATCCAGGCGAATCGGGAAAATTTGTCCTTTGTAATCCAAATTAAATGGGACATTTGGGCCGCGAGTATGCGAACCGGCAGTTTGGCGAAATGGGAAATTTAAGATCTTTAAATGGGACAGAGAGGACTATTGGGACGAAAAGCCGATGAAGGAGCCGAAAGCCAATCGAGATCACGCCACGTGTCACTTTGGAAGAAAAGGGACATGGAAGCCCATTTCGGGTGGTTTAGAAGAATTTTCTCGCACTTCAGCCATTGGGACATTTGGGAAAAAGGGACGCGTCTCCGAAACCGGCATTAGAAGGAGAAGAAGAAAAGTGAACATTTGGTGGAAACTTCAAACGGCCATAACTTTTGACTCAGAGCTCCGATTTTCACAAAATTAGACTTTATGGAATGAGCACGACGTCTTATTTTTGATGAGGGTAGATATATTTAAATAAGAGAAATATATTTGGCTCCAGTCTTTAATGCTCATTCTGTCAAATGAGAAACCACACCTGAGCCCAAAATAGTTGCCCTCACTCGAAGGCCATAAATTTTGCATTTCTCAACGAAATCACACAAAATTGGTACCGTTGGAATCGAGGTTCCAAGCTCCGATGTACAAAAATCAAGAAATTCCAAATTTGATTAGAAATTGATTGAGTTTTTTAAGAAAACGTGGCCAGGTTCAAGCTAACACTGTGTTTATTTGGTTTGGGAGTGCATTTAAGAGGCATGGTCATCCTTCTTTCTCTGCCTTTGCAAGCACATGGGACAGTATGGGAGCCTTTTGCAAGTAATTTATAATCATTTCACTCAATTTAATACCTCTTATAGGTGGTTGAAGGACAAATTTTGGGATTTTCATTTTCTCTTCTCTTTTCCTTCTCTTTTTCTATAAATTGGAGTGTTGGGCTCATTGTAAAGAAGAGAGTTTTGGGTATGTAAGCTCTGCCAAAATTGCTTTGTGAAGCTAGTGTGTTGCAGGCCCTTGTAGTGGACTCCTTGCATGGTGATCCAGGCCCTTATCTTGTAATAGACTAAACTCCATGCATACCAGAAGCAATAAAATACCGGTTTGTGGATGTATCTTCCCCTACTTTGTGTTTTCTTGCATTCTTCTTGCCCTTTTATCTTTCCAAAAGAATATTGTGTCTATTATTATGTTCTTGCAGGAATCCATTAACATGTGTGTATGCTTGGAATATTGTTGTGAATGCATTTTCCTAGATTATGGTGAACCTGTCATCACCTCTTCTAGTGTGCACTTTCCCTCGTATTTCACACATTTGGAGACTACTCTCACACCCTCCTTTTTTGGTGTATCACCACTTTAGTGTAGGCTTTCATTTTATGCATTCTCTCTCCCTGGTCCCTTGGAAATTTAGATTAGAGCAGTTAGCTTATCCTGCATTAGAGTAGATTGTGGCGGGTAGTTTAGAGCAAGAACCTTGCTTTCTGCGGATTATTTACTAATCTCAAGTAGCAAGTCCACAACTTGGAGATAGTACCCATGTTATCCAATCACATTGTGAGTTCAAATATATGCACAAGTACTTTGTGATTCTATGATAATGACAGAATAATGACAAATCTGAAATATCAAAATAAATTATAATATTAACATGAAAGCTGTTACAATCTCACCCATGAGGTACTTCAAGTGTTATTAATTCACTTGCCTTTCACCAAGACTATGGGAGAAACTTTACAATTACACTTCTTAATGGCTTCTTCAACACACCTTTAACCGATGGCTTCCTTCGCACACTTCCTACAATATTTCTCACTACTTCCTTTATGCTAAATGAGGGGGTGGCCTCTCATTTATAGAACTTCCAGGTTTATCCATCTTATCTCTAAGATAGGATAAGAAATCCACTACGAAGAATCATATTCCATACCTTAACTCTTATTTGTACATGTAAGCTTATCTGTTAAGATAAGATAAACCTTATCATTTACATGGGTTCCACATTTTTAGACTTTTTACAAATAAAATACACAAAATATTTATGACCTCACTCCTTGTCTTTATTACCAATATAATATTTCTAATTCCTAATCATGTAGACCCTACTTCTCTAATTACCCAAACTTTGACATTTTAACATTACGGACCACTTACGACAAATATTTACTTTTACAACATTCCTATTGTACTTTGGTATTACCGTACTCCACATTATTGGCGGCACCATACTGATGGCGCCGTTATCTTCTATCAGACGCTACTACTAATTATACTTAACAACATCCTATTCCTAATACATACATTAATGAAATAGAAATTACGGAGGAAAATTTTAGTGTCGACATCTTCCCCCTTCCTAGCTTCTACTCCATCCTCGGAGTAGACTATTCTAGTGCTTGGAAAATCTTGACTTGTCGTGGTTGACCCATTTCAGTAATGGGAGTGCCATCTAATTCCTTCAGTAAGTACCATTTTCATGCACAGCTGCTATTTTGTAGGGCCCCATCCATTTTGGAAGAAATTTTCTCTGTCTTCTTTTTTTGTATCTGGAATCATATACTAGAACCAAGTCATTCACATGAAATGGAGACCACCGGATCTTTTGATCAAAGTATTCCTTCTGCTTCATTTTCTTCTTATGGCTTGTATCCTTTGCTATTTCTCTCATTTCCTACAACAAATGAAGATGTACCAACCTTTCTTTCTTGAATCACTTTCATCCATCCTTTCATTTTCATAACTCTCACGGTGGGAATATCAAACTCAATAGGAAGAAATGGATCAATGCCATAGGCCAATTTGAAATGGGGAGTATCCTGTTGCTGACTTTGATGTTGCCTATATGCCCACAATGCTACATGAATCCTTTTATCCCATTTATGTACTACAAGGATGCATCTTTTGCTAGAATTTAACACAACACAAAATTTGTTCGTTCCACTGTCCATTTGTGCTTGGCTTATATGTTGTTGCCTTCACTGTGCTTAATAGAAAACTTATTGAATAGGGCTTCTACCACCTCATTAATGAAGTGGCTTCCTTGATACATTACAATTTCTAATGGGCAACCAAATCCAGTGATAATGTGTTCATACATGAACCTTGCCACTTCATCCATGGAAGTTGTTTTGATGGCCTAGCTTGACCCACTTGGTTAAATAATCGTAAGCAACTACTGATATACTTATTTTGGTGTGATGTAGTTGGAAGTGGACCTACAATGTCTATTCCCCACTTTTCAAAGGGACAAAGTGGAAGAATAGGGCATAATGGAGTGATGAAGTCTTACGGTTACCATGTGTTTGACAAATATCACATGTCTTACAATAATTATAACAATCTTTAAAAAGAGTGGGATAGTGATAACTGCATCAAGATCCTTCTTCTTTGTAAGTTGTCAGAGAAGTGCCCTCCACATGTACCATTGTGGAATTCTTCTAGCAGTTCCTTCCCTTGATCACGTCCAACGCCCTCTCTTGTACTGTCCATCGAGGTCTATTGAAATAATACTCCATGCAGAATAGAATATGGATGAGCTGGCTTGAGTAATCTTTCTCTTAGTCTTTGCATTGGCACCATCGGAAACTTGAATTCATTCGGATAATTCCAAATATCTATGTATTCACTAGGGATTGTGTCGAGGGATAACAATCTTTGCATCGGGAAATCATCATCATCACAAGATGATCCTAAACCATCATAGGCTCGAGAGAGTGCATCGCATTGACATGCTTCTTTCTGGCCTATCTATAATATCAAATTCAAACTCTTGTAGCAAAATTATCCATCTTGCTATCTCTCCCGATGGGTTAGGCTTATTTATAATATATTTTAGAGCACGATGATCATTCAACTAGAAATTTTTTACCCTAGCAAGTAATTTCTAAACTTCTTTACAAAAAATGATAGCGAGCCTCTTTTTGATTACATTATAATTTACCTCAACCTTTGCTCATTTTATCGCTCCCAAAGTAAATTGGATGTTCATTCCCATTTTCATCCTTTTGGCTCAAAGTACTTCCTAGTCTGCATCGAGGCATCGAGTGTACACAATGAATGGCTTGCTCCAATCTGGATTCTTCAAAATAGGTGAAGACACCGGGGCTTCCTTAATTGTCCAAAAGCTTCATGCGCCTTATTTCTAGTTCATAAGTAACATCCTTCTTCAAGAAGCTGGGTTAGTGGTTGTGCGATCTTTGAGAAATTCTTGATGAACCTTCTATAGTAACCCACATGGCCTAAAAATGATCTCAACTTACTTCTATTAAGAGGAAATGGTAAATCTTTGATTTTGAAACTTTATCAGGATCAGTACCAATACCATCTCTGGATACAACATGCCATAACAAAACACCTTTAGAACATCCAAAGACACACTTTGTAGGGTTTAGTGAGGCTTGTGCTTCATCTAACCTTTGAAATGTTGTCTCCATTTGGTGCAGGTGGTCAACTTGCTCCCATAGATGCAAAAATCATCCAGAAATACTCACGATGAAGGTCCCGATGTAGGGTTCGAACACCCTATTCATCAAAGCGTTGGAATGTTTACGGAGCATTACACATGACCCAAAAGGCATAACTCTATAAGCAAACATTCCCCAAGGAGTGGTGAACGTGGTCTTAGCTGATCTTTCTCTGCTATACGAACTTAGTTGCCAGCCACTATATCCATCGACAAAACTATAGCACTCTGTCCAGCTACTTCGTCCAAGATCGATCTAAAAATGGAAGAGGGTAATGATCCTTCTTTGTTGCCTTATTGAGCTTCCTATAATCAACACAAATGCGTAGCTTCCCATTCTTTTTATTGAGATCACAATGGGAGAAACCCATTACGAATTCTCCACAAACAAATATGAATCCCTGCATCAAGCAACTTATCTATTTCTTCTTTTACGGTCTTGGAAAAATTAGGATTCATTTTATATGGCATTTACTTTATGGGCTTAGCACCATCTACCCACTCAATATAATGTTCTACCCAACTTACTTGATGGAGTTCCTTGTAATCAAAAGTGAATAGGTGTATGTACCTTGAAAGAGCTAGAGGTAGGATTCCTTCTCACTCTCCATCACAACATCACCAATCTTTATTTGTTGGAGACGATCATCAACTTCTTCTTCGAGATAATTTTATGGGGTCATGAGTTGGTGTGTGGAAGGATATCCATGTTGAAACATCCACCTCGCTTTCTTCATCTTGGTGTCCACTTCTTTGGTACTAGAGTAATCGAGAGGATGTCGATCATCGGTTTCATCACTTGAATCCACGAGTTACGCCTTATGATGTCGAGGATCACATTTATCTTCACCCTCTCTCTACCACGTCCAAGTGTCATGAAACCTTCATTCCGGTAGTTTCTTGCATGAACTCTCCTTAGCCATGGTCTTCCCGGAAGCATTGGGTACTGTGATACCATTTTCATCACACTGAAAGTCTACCACACATACCACACCCATAATGAGATATTGCCACATTTGAAACTACACCTTCGGTTTAGTTTTCCTTTATTTAATGACCTTAACATAAGTGTTGAAGGGTGATCAATTTTAAACCCAACATATTCATTACAGGACTCGGTCATTACATTAAGCTATAGCACCTCCATCAACTAAGACATCATGAATTGAAATACCATTACATAATACCTCGGCTTGTGGAGCATAGGGATGCCTCTGCCTCCCAAAAGCAGGGACCTCAACCTCCTTCCTTCTTCGAGCATTGAGTCCACCTCGCAACTCCCGCCTCTTCTCAGAAGACATAGCCAAGAGTTGGCCATATGTAATATTTGCAGGCCTTTTGGATAGATCTTCCAAGATGGAGTATGGTCCTTGCCTGTTGTGAAATCAGAAAATCCTGCACACCCAACTTTCTTCTCCTATGTTTCTTACTAGTTTCTTCTTTCATCTTCTTAGGATCATTTCCATCTTGATTATCTTTTTCTTTCTTTCTTTTTGTTACAAACACATCTACTTCATTATTTCTGCTCTTATCTACTACATCAAAAGAATTCACAGTGCTTTTCCTTTATCATTATCTCCTTTACGGATGTAGAAGCTCTATACGGACAATTATACTTATAATGACCCTTTTATAACAACCATAACAAATAACTTCAGAAATATTTCTTTTGGACCTCTATCTCCTCCCGAGAACTAAATTCCTTTCCTTGAAGAAGATTAATAGTTAAGCGACCCATCTTTTTGAGAAGATCTTCATACTCGGTAGATGTACTAGGAGAAATATTTGTGCTCACGGGAGTGGTTGTGGATTCGGACCAAAGTGTCTTTGGTGTAGGCTCTACTTTAGCAACAATTTCTTTGGGCTCCTCTTCCTGCTTTCTTCTTGCCTTCTTGCAATCTCCTTTGCTTGTTGATGGTAGTTTAGGCGGTCATACTTCACTCGTTGTCGATCTCGGCTTCATCCCAAGAATGAAGTGCTTACGAGAGGATATTATCCACGCCATTCATCAACCCATCCACTAGTCCTTCCTTCCGGATCTGGGCATCGAGCTTCCTCCTTAGCTCACAGAACATGAGCATGATAATCCCTTATCTTCTCCTTCTCTCCTTGGGATAGCTTTGTGATCTCGATCATGAGATCTGCATATTTCATTGTTCACCAAATTCTTCAAGAAAACTTTCGGTTAATAAATCCCATGAATTTTCACATTATCACCTAGTGTTTCAAACCACCTAAGTGCTGAACCATCCAAAAAGGTAGGAAAAAATTCAGTCCATTGTTCCCTTCTTATAAGGCCATTACAAATACAAGATCGCTTAAACTCTTGAATGAAAGAAGAAGCATCTTCATTAGATTGAGCTGAAAAAATAGGAATCTTTCCCATTTTCAAAAGTAACCACCGTGAAATACCAACTCACAAGTACAATCAACAAGACTTATGTGTACAAATAATTGGAATCACTATACTAGAAAGTGACTTTACACCTTTCTACAGTAAAATAGAAATGACCACGGTAAACTATGGTAAAACTTGACTTACTGCGGTAAAAACTGACTTTACTGTGGTAAACACTATTCACGGTAAAAAGTGAAGTTACTGCGGTAAATACTATTCACGGTAAAAAGTGAAGTTACTGCGGTAAATACTATTCACGGTAAAAAGTGACTTTACTGCGGTAAATACTATTCCAGCAAAAATGACTTTACCATGGTAACTACTATTCATGGCAAAAATGACTTTACCATGGTAACTACTATGCACAGTAAAAACAAGGTTACCCTCTAATTGATTTTTGACTAAGTGGGAATATCTCTCCAGAAAATCCACCAACGAGGAATGGTCCCAGCAACGGAACCAAAATGTCATCACCAATCTGGCACTATGATAATTCTTCACCGGGAACTCCTCGTGCTATGATTATTTACTAATGCACAACTTTTAGTTTGGTGGATGTAATCACTGGAAACAAAACAACAACATAACACAAGAATACCATCGACTATGATAAGAAAGAATGATGAAAAATCTGAAATATCAAAATAAATTATAATATTAACATGAAACTATTACAATCTCACCCATGAGGTACTTCAAGTGTTATTGACTTCACTTTCCTTTCACAAGACTATGGGAGAAACTTTACAATTACACCTCGTAATGGCTTTTCAACACACCTTTAAAGTGATGGCTTCCTTCGCACACTTCCTACAATATTTCTCACTACTTCCTTCTATGCTAAATGAGGGGGGTGGCCTCTTTATTTATAGAACTTCCAGGCTTATCCATCTTATCTCTAAGATAGGATAAGAAATCCACTGACGAATCATATTCCATACCTTAACTCTTATACGTACATGTAAGCTTATCTGTTAAGATAAGATAAACCTTATCATTTTACATGGGTTCCACATTTTTAGACTTTTTACAAATAAAATACACAAAATATTTATGACCTCACTCCTTGTCTTTATTACCAATATAATATTTCTAATTCCTAATCATGTAGACCCTACTTCTCTAATTACCCAAACTTTGACATTTTAACATTACGGACCACTTCTGACAAATATTTACTTTTTACAACATTCTGATGTACTTTGTTTATTACCAGTACTCCACATTATTGGCGGCACCAATTTGGACGACACCATTATCTTCTATCGGATCTACTACTAATTATACTTAACAACATCCTATTCCTAATACATACATTAATGAAATAGAAATTACGGAGGAAAATTTTAGTGTTGTGAGGACCCCATTAATGATTAGAATCTCCCGCCCTCTACATCGGCGGTACAAAGCGCATACTCCCTCCATCAACAACACAACTAGCCTAGTCTCCTCTGGACGAGCCAAGTACATCTCTCCATAGCTCATGCTAGCGCTATGAAACCTCATCTCCATGACCCCGCCAAATGATATCTATGAACATCAACACTTCGAGATGCCTTTGAGGAGATCAAATATACATGTGTCCCAATATCGATAACCACGGGATCCTGCACCTCCTCCAAGGTGACAGTGAGCTCACCCATTAATATATGGAATGTGTTGGTTTCGAATCCCATCTATTGATGAGGGCGACCATCAAACTAGATTGTTGAACTACATGCCGGTAATGTTTGACCCAATCACGCCAACCTCTGCAACATCTACCAATCCTTGGGCTGTTGCACATCCTCAAACGGTCATGAGTAGGGCGACACCCTATCTCACATCCGCAGCTAGTCTCTCACTTGCATCCAAAAAAACATCACATTAATACACCTTGATCATACCCACAATCACTCTTGACACTTCACCTACACCTATTAGTCTCCCTCTTGTTCCCCTCACAACTTACCTTCTTATCACATATTCTATCTACCCATCCCAACCCTAACCCACTATCGATCATACCATACCTCTTTCAACCTCTTACCCATGCTATGTTTTTCATCACCACATTATTTTTTTTGCCCACTATCTATCTCACCCAACCACCCTAGGGCTCTTTTGGCCCATTTTCCCACATGATGACCGGTACCGATTACTTCTAACTGACCATGGTCTATCCCAAACCGGCATCGGTCACCTTATCTATGACCGGTACCGCTCGACACCACCGACATCAGCCACCCCTTGACCGATGCCGGTCACTATCGCACAGAAACCGCGACACCCAAACCCCCTTTTCCTAAAAACACTCCCTTCTTCTCACCCATTCCTACCTAACTCTACCCTCCACTCCTCCCCACCCCTCGTACACCTAACCACACCTCTACCCATTCCTATTTTACCCAATTTTCCTTCCTAAATTCAAACCCCTTTCCCCCAAAATCCCGTATTCCATACCTAACCTATATACCCAATCTACCTCCCAAAACAATGGAAGAGATTGAGTCTTATCTCATCATGATGTGCCTCCATGGTGGTGGCATGTCGGCCACTACACTAGTGGTCCACCCAATCCCTCTCCCACGTCTCTGCCATGTCAAATCACCAAATCCAATCCTCCTGACCTCCACCCAATCACAATTGATCCCCCTGTGTTCATGAACCCGTCTACCTAAATCCTCTAACCAATTGGATCCCTCCACCTTAGCAGGATATCGTCCCTCATATTTTCCTCCCGAAAAGCACAACTCATTCGGTAGCTTTATGTCGTTTTCACAAAAGCCAAAATATACAAATGAATCTGTATTATATGGATTTTTATTTTTATATCCCATGTCGACCTGACCAACAACAGCGGTTATACCTACACTGACATTGGTCCTATGCCCTAGCTCACTGTGGTCGGTTATACCTAGACCAACATCAGTCATTTGTCCCCAAAAACTATGATCGGCTTACCTTGATTGTCATTGGTTACATATGACCATCATCGGTTACCTGCCATATACTTGCCTCTACCCTCTCCCCATTTCTGACCCCACTAAACCAACCCATCCCGCGTTTGACCTTACCCGCCCTTATTGTCACCAACCTCCTTGCCTACATTACTTATAATTTCCACTAATTGTGTTTTGGGACTTGTTATTTTACCCATACCTCGGCCCTACCCATGCTGTAACCTAGCTACTTGGACCTGGAACATTGTTAGTGACTTGTGAACTCATGTGCTTGTTATACCTTGTGACACTATTACCTATGTTGTTTGACCTAATGACCTTACCTTGCCTCTTTTTGTGACTGTTTATCCTAACCCAACCTTTGGTGTACTAGAACATACCTAAATGTTCCTACACCTGACCTGTGAAGTGCTTCCACACCATATCCTATACCTTGGATACCGGAATCACTTCAACCTTATTTAGATAAACCTATTGACCTTAGACAATGTAGAGTTTGCATGCTCTTCAACTTGGTACCGTGCTGTATTTATACGTGTGTGTGTGTTTGATTGTTACTACCTTTGACCCTGGCCCATTACCTAGATTACCTGATTGGACCTTTACCCCCTTTCCCCATTATCCACCTTCCTCTTCATCACATTCACCTTTTATCAAACCACTCACGATTCTATCTTCTACCACATCACTTCCTAGTTTGAGGGGGATCACCTTCACCCACACATGGGGCAACCACATCTTATTTTTGTCAGCGTCACTTACCAATACAAGCTACGCAACAAAAAGGGGACAAAATGTAGACACCAAAATTGGGTCACACTCTCCTTGACCCCTCATTAAATAATCAACTTGAACACACTCACCTAACCATGGCCCCTTGCACCCCACACTAATATTAATTTAATTTAATTAAATTAATCCATGTCCTCACAATATTTATTATTTAATTATCCTAATTAAGATAATTCCCACCTCACCTAGCCACCTCACCCTAAATCTATTCTTAGTATGTTTCCATAACTAACTAAGACCTAACTAAACCCTAAAAATCAATGCCTACATCCCCTCTAACCACATTCCCGCATAAGAAAAGGTAACTCCCGCTCTTTCCCGGATGAATAGAGAGATCTCACGAAGGAAATCATTTCCATGATCTCCTATTTTTAGTAAACCTAGGGAATCCTACCTTAACCGATGCCGGTCACCCCTGAACCGACCTCGGTCAACCCAGGAACCATGTCGGTTACCTTTTATTCCCTTTGGTAACCTTATTTTGAGGTTGGCACATTTTGAGAGCAAGAAAGGAGATCAAAGCTACATGCAAGCAAAAGAAGCATCCTTTTACGCATCCAGACATCTAAAGCCATCACTAGGATCAATCATAGAGCCATTGCATTCATGGAAACACTCCAGAAATCACCATTATAGGACCATACACATGTATTCTCCGATCAACCACCTCCACCACTCAGCCATTAGATCCTTAACATAGTAAGTATGGCCCTAACCAATATGGTTTATTTCAGTTAGTAATCTTTATTACTCTGTTATTAATCTATTCTTTGCATGCTTATTGCTTCATCACCCACTTGCCTATGAACTCAAAAATCCCTTCACCCATATCACCAAATCACCTATCCTCACCTGTTGTATACTTTTGAGCATACCTAAGACCTCTATAGACCTCCCCATTCACTCTCCCAAACTTTATTTGACCTCAGATCACCCCTACCATTTAATCTATTTGAGTTTCTTTTACCTCGACCATACTGCCGGTTATCCACAACCACCTGTCGGTTATACCTAAACCGGCATCGGTCACATTTAGCTGACGTCGGTCTTTGTGTTTTACACCTTGACCAAGAACAAACCCAACAATCACCCTACTAGTTGACCTAAATAACCCAAAATCAGACCTTGACTAGTCCCAAGTACCTTGACAGACACCTCACCTCTCAGATCCAACTATAGCCTAGCCTATTGTGATTGGATTTGCTTATTGTACTTGAATGAGATACCTAAATCATATCAACTACAATAGGACTTTGTTTATTTCTCGCATTAACTTGTTTTAAACAGTGGATTGACAACCATCTAGGAAGTATCACACTTCCCCGGAAATAGCATATGCTAGGAAGTCCACTGTCATATATCATTTAACTATCTTTTTGTGGTCTTGTTGTCTATTACAGGTAGTTCCTCCTAGCCAAAAGGAAGCTCTCACATTTAGCTATGGATCAAGAAGTCATAATGCGCGCAATGACCATCAACCAACCAACATTTAATAGGTATTCCTCCTTGGCCCTTACCCTTATTTGTTTCATCATTTGAAAAGGTAAAGAAAATGGTGAAACAACTTTGAATATCTTAGGGTAAATGGTCGAGGCATCTGGGGTATAACATCTACATTTGGGTGGAAAATAGGAGTCTAAGGTGCCCCCAGAGGGTAGAGTAATTGACATACTCCATGTGATCAACCAAATGAGAGAATGGTTTTGGTTTAGATGAAGAGGACGATGCTCTAGTGTTAATCCCCATGATGAGCTCTCTAAGGTTTGTGAGACATAAAGGGTTTTGGCCTCAGATTCGGTAGGTAAGAGTGAGGTAAGAAGGGTAATGGGATTTTGAAGTCCTTTGGCGAGGTATCACAAATAGAACGGGTAGATAAGATTGAATCCTCTATGGGTAGAGGAGGAGGAAAAGTGGGTGAAGTAGATAAGGTTAGCTCTTGTATGGGTTGAGGAGAGGGAAAGGTGCTTGAAGTAGACAATGTTAACTCCTCTAGGGGTTGATGAGGAGGAAAGTTGAGTTATGTAGGAAATGTTGGCTCCTTTACGGGTTGAGGAGGAGGAAAGGTGAGTGATGTAGGTAAGGTTAGCTCCTCTACGGGTTGAGGAGGAGGAAAGGTGAGTGATGTGGGAAAGGTTAGATCCTCTACGGGTTGAGGAGGAGGCAAGGTGAGTGGTGCAGGCTCTTCTGTGGGTAGAGAAGATGATAATGAGGGCTACTTTATGGCTAAAGGAATAGGTGAGGAGGGTTCCTATGTGGGTAAAGGAATTGGTAAGGTGGGATCCTTTGTGGGTAGGGGAGTTCGTGTGACAAATTCCTCAATAGATGCTAGTGGAGGATGCTCGATAGAAGAATAGATGCTAAAGTGAAGATTGCATGAACCACATGGACATTGGTTTCATATTTAGACATCTCACCAACATGATTTGATGAAGGGGCATGGTTAGAAACTGGTTTCTTAAAAACGTCCAAATTTGCATTAGCAGGTGCATTAGGGTTGTTGAGGATGAGGTCACCACTATCTAATATTCATTGGACATTTTTTTGAAAGTTTTGCAATTTATTTCATTATGGCCTCTTACGCGGTGGTAATTACAGAAATCATTCATTCTCCTTATACCAGGCCAGTGTGGGGCGAGCATGATAAAAACCAATATGTGGTTTGATAGGAGGAAGAGTGATGGCTCTTGCTTTAATAACTTGTCCAACACAGAAGAATAGGGCTCTCCGATGGGAGTGTAACTCCTCTATTCATATTTTTATTAAAAATTTTGAGTAGGGAGAGATTGGCAGGAGGTTTAGGTTGATTGGATGGATGAGAAGGGTTGGCCTTGAACCACCATGTTGGAAGATCCTTTGGACTTGGAATAGTTGTTAGGTGGTTTGGAAGAAGAGTCACTTTGGATTTGAAGGCAACGTTCTTGTTACGCAATTTAAGTTTTTCTTCTTCAAGAGCACATGATTTCAAGCTTCCTAGCCATAGTGAAGGCCTTTTCAAACGTATGAAACATTTGAACTGAAGAGTTGGGGAAATGTGTCTGACACACGCCCTGGTAAATAAATCTATGAGTTCAGAATGCTAGTAGAGAGAAGGAGAGATGACTAATTAAGCCCCACCAACATGCAATGAAATCAACGATAGAATCATCATCATATTAGTGAATAGAGTATAAATCTATCATAGAGACATTCTTAGAGATATTGATTGAGAAGTGATCAAGGAAGGTCTAGGCCAATTGGTTGAAGGAAAAGACCGAGTGCCTAGGAAAATCACTATAACATTCTAGGGTGGGTCCCAATAGTGACATGAGAAACATTCTAAGGAGTAAGGCATCATCGTGGCCTATCAAATAACAAGCGTGCTTAAACAAACACAAGTGTTGTTGGGGGTCCTCCTTACTATTAAAATGGTTGAATTTGGGTAGATCCCATTGCACGAGATAGGGATGAATAGGTATGGAGGGGTGAATGGGTTCATTACAAATCTCATCATAGGTTAAGACATTACGAGATTCGGAAATAGAGGCCTCGAGCATCTGCATTTTTTCCATCATCATTTTAATGAGATATGTAGTGGGATTTTATTGAGGAATACCCCTGAGATATAAGGGGGTGGATAAGATAAGTGGGTCATGGAAGGCACACCAATATATGGTGGTTTCGAGTAAGAATGAGATGTAGGCATGTAGGTAGTGGTAGAAGAGGAGGGAAAATACCCTGAATATGAAGTGGAGGCGATAGGATGTGTCTAAGGTAAGGTGTAGGTGGGAGGAGCTTATGGAAATATCCTGCAACAATTAGGGGAAGAGTTTGGGGAATAGAAATGACCAAACTATGAAATGGGGTAGAAGAGGTCAACGCAACCGTGGTGGTTGCATAGGGATGGGTGCAGAAGGTACTGATGATGACAAAATAAGGGAAATCGATAAGGGTATGGCAGATGTTGAGGGTGTCGAGGTCACCTGTGAAGTAGGTGGTTGGGAGACGGGGTTGGTCGATGCTAGAGTAGTTTGGGTATCTACATTAGTGTTTGCCGATATGGCATAGGTAGTAGAAATAGGGGGCATGGAAGTAAGAATTCCATAAAGAGGTTGACCTGATGAGTCATGGGTGGAAGAATTGTCAAGGTAGTGTTACAGGTCCTTGATGTTGTGATCAAGGAATATAGTGAATTCCTCATCACCCTCAAGTACAATCAGGTGCATTATGATCCATTGGTGAAGAAATAGAAGGAGTTAAGAGGGTAGTAGTAGAAGTATACAACTCGCGTAGAAAGAAAGAGCTCACGAGTTGCGAGTCTAAACCATATGGGAGGATGAAAAATAGGTATTCTGGGATCTGTGAAAGTGACAGAAACTTAGAAACAAATTTTGAAAGAATTTGGTAGGTGAAAATAGGTTGTTGTTTTTGATAGAAATTCAAAACACAAAGACCGATACCATTTAGTGAACTCGGTGCTGATTGGATGAAAAGATCGATATCGGTTGTTCAACCGATGCCGGTGGAAAGGTAACCAATGTCGGTTATTGTGAAAATGAAGAAATTTGAAATTTCTGAGTTAGATCTGGTCAAAATAAGCCAAGAAAGAGGTTGTGTGTAGAAAATATAATCTAACACACTTAGAGAACCAAAATTAACTAGTTGTGATGACTGAGTGTGAAAAATAAAGAAAATTGATGAAGTACAAACTCACACCTCAAATAGCAAAAGACAAGAAATAAATTCAAAATCCACAAGAAAAAACTAACAAACATGTTATCCTAGGAATCAAATTTTAGTGTTGTAATGGCTTAAGCCTTAGGAGTGATTGTTAATTTTTAGAGAGGAATGAATATAGGGTACTTAGAAGCCAACTAAGGATGGTTTCAAGAAAGTTTTGGTGGGGAAGTCCTTGATATACCTTTGTACGTGAGGTTTGATCTCTGATATGACAACCCGTCCAGAACACCGGTCGGGGCCCACTATCAATGGGTTTTAAATCCTTGATAGCTTCTTCTTGGGATTTGGGGAATGTTTAAGAAGTTTGTTTTTTTGTAAGTGGTTTGGAAAATAAGTGTGTGAAATAGTGAACTATGCTTTATTTCCCAATCCTCAACAGTCATGACCTCCGTTATATTGGATTTCTATTTAAGCTATGTGAGCTAAAATGCAAGCATACAAGGATGAAATGCAAGAGTTTTAAGCCCAAATCGAGAAATGAAGTTGGATGAGAACAATGATGAATAGGAGAAGAATATGTCTTTTCACTAATGCATGCAAGAGGAAATAAAGAAGGGTTTATTTTAATTTGCACTAAAGGAAAGGTATCTTTTAGAGAAAATAGAAGAAGGAGAATATTACCAGAGAAGAAATTTAATGAATATTTTTAGAAAAGAAAACACATAGATATGCAATCCTATATGAATAAACGAACCCACAAAGATGAGGGTCCCACTGGGCATGCCAAAATGTTTCACCAATAAGTAGCATACATATAAACAAAACATTTAAGGTCGAAGGTTGGGTACGTGAGGAATACTGGATGTCATGAAGAGGTTGCGCATCATTGAAGACCAGGCTGATTTAGAGAACTTCTTTTGTTTGGGAAGGACTACCTAAAAAGAACACAAGACCACAAGATAGAATTAAAAATATCGGTTGGTGGATTTCCTAGCGAGAGCTAGATCTGGGAAAGCAGGTGCTTCCTAGAAGGTTGTCAATCCACGTTCAAATACAACTTAATGCAGAGAAATAACATGAAAGAGGAAATCCTATTATAATTATATGATTTAGGTTTCTCACACAAGTACAATAAGCTAGATCTAATCTAATAAAGAATATAAGAATTAATCTAGAAAGGGTGGTTAGTTATCGGGGCTGCAGGTGTAGTAGAGGGTATTAGGGAGATATGGGTGAAGTTTTGGTTGGTTTTGAGAGGTTTTGGGTGAGGTTATAGGATTTATGGTCTAGGGAAGATATCAGGTATAGAGACCTAATACCGGTTGGGTAATCGATGCCGATAAGTGGTTATAGCCGGTAGTGGTTGGCTAACCGATCATGGTAGGGGAAATTTAGTGCCAAGGTAGAAATAGGGTTGTTTGGGGTTCTCTGTGATTGCACAGAGTGTTTGGGAGGTTAGGCAGGGTGATGGGGCTTAGGTGAAGGTACAACAATGGTGAAAAGGGTGGTTGGAAGGGCATAGAGGTTCAAACAAGTAGGTTTTTGGGTAGATGGGTGTATGAGGTATATGGGAGATAAGCAATCTGTAAAATAAAGGATTTAATACCTGAAGCTAATGAAACTTAACAAACGGATTAAAATAATTATTTGGAGATTGAAGGTTGATAGAAAATGGTTGATGGTAGGTGTTTGGAGGAGAAACAGGTCCCGATCCAATGTAACACTGATGAAGGCATGGTGCTTCCCTGTGTGAATGATCCGGGGCTTTGGTGCAACTGGTTGATTCTTTAGTGAAGAGTGTAGGTACTGGGTCCTTTGTTAGTCATCGGAATCTTGTAGTAATGCATGGATGTGAGAGCTAAGAATGCCAAAACTCAAAAGAAAAGATGGAAGAACTTGGGAAAAGGGTTGGAATTCCTTATTTAAAGAAATCGATGGTGGTTAGGTGACCATTGTTGGGTGAGGAATAACCTGCGTGGGTTAGGGAGAAACGGTCCTATTTTGCCAAAAATAGCCTTTTCTCTCCATGTTTTGCATTGGTCAAGATTTAATTATGGACTAGAGTCTGGGTTGGCACTAAATGAATCGAGAAATTGGTAGGAGAGATAATAGGTAATGAATGTTAGGGTTAGAATGAGTCCTAGTTAGTTAAGGGGGACAATGAGTTAGTCTAGGTTAATAAATAGGATTGGAATGGGTCCATGGTGAGGTGTAGGGGTGAGGGAATTATTAACTTAATATGGGTAGTTAAATTAATAATAATGTGTGGAGGGGTCATGGTAATGGGTATGTTAGTCAAAGGGGGCCTAGAGGGTTGCGACCTAATTTTGGGTGTCTACAAGTAGATGAAAGTGGAAGAGATGGTGGTTCAACGATAATAGCCCCTTGTCGAGAAGGTCTTGAATGATATTGCAGGATTGAGCACATGAGTTTAGTGGGAGTGACCATCAATAATATCGTAAGAACATATGTCATGGGAGGAATGCCACAATGATGGGGGAAGTTTGGGAGGGAGAACAATGAGATCGATGTCAAGTAACTTTTGGAGAATAGAAGATAGTGGCTCGATCAATGAAGTGAATTTGAGAGGTAGTTGGATGAAGATAAAATCCTTATGAGCACGAAATGAATGCAAAGATGTGAGTGTAGAAGGTGGTGAAGTGTGGATGACATTGTGAACATGTGAGTGTAATGGTGTGGTAGGTAATGTGGGAATGGAAACATGCAACGAGGAAGGAGGATGACCAATATGACCATCATCGAGGAGTTGTCTCATGTGAACGACCTCATCAAACATGCATAATGGATGGATTTGTAAGAGGTGTGAGATGTGAGGAACAAAATGTTTGGAAAAGAGGTCAATGATCTCATATTGTGGTAAAGGGAATGAAAGGAAATAAATGAGAGCATGCCAATGTGCAACGAAGTCAATAATGGACTCACTATGGGATTGTCGAAGCATGTAAAGGTCAACACGAGTTGCCTTGGGAATGATATGGATGGGGAAGTGGATAAGAATGTGTCCACAAGTTGCGTGAAAGTGAAAATACTATTTTTTGGAAGGTGTGAGTACTAGTCAAGTGTGTAGTCAGCTAGTGTAGTGGGAAAGTGCGAAGAAGGAGAGCGTCATCATGTAAGAGAATGTTACATGCATAGTGGAAGAGATGCAAGTGTTTTTGAGGGTCCTTAGTGTCATAAAATTAGTCAAATGTGGGCGATTTGAAATGTGGTAGATAGGGATGATGTGGTACCATGGAATGGATAGGCTCATTGCAAATGGAGAAATTAGTTGGTGTGTGCGAAAAATTTACCTAAATGTTGGGACTCAAGCTTGATAATGCGGTCAAGAAGGTGTTGATGAAGTAAATTAGGGTGAGAATGAACATGGAAATGACTAGAATCCATGAGGAATGATAATGAATAGTATTTGGAAACATGAGTGGAAAAGTTAGTAAGATGGTAAGACCAGAAAAATCACACGGGGTAGTCTCATTTGCGACTAGCTCTGGGATAAATCAGGAATCAAAATGGAATGCAAAATGAATGATTTGAAAAGATACATGTTAGTCATATTCTGATTGACGACTGGGAAAAATATGGGGTGTAAAAATCACAACACACTCGCAGTTGTGACTGAGACTAGGATAATAAAAACTTAGAAAGGATGATAGAAATATATATGGCGGTGTGAGAAGGGTTTGTGAAGAACAAAAATGGTAAAGATGTGACTTAGAAAAATGATGTGAATAAGGGGCTTGGTCTTTTGGATTCTATAAAAGGTTCTCTCCCTAAATACCAAGAGTTACCCAAAAAGCGCAATACACTAGAAAATTTCTAGTCGCAAATTTACTTTACCCCCTTGATTAATCAAGTTGAATTTTACTCCGCTCAATCAATCAAATCGGGGTCATCACTAAGGATAATTTTTTCTCTAATCCTCATGGGAATACTAGTCAGGTAGGTTGGGGTACCCATTTTGTTGTCTAGTTCCCTTAATGTGCCAACTACTTTGGGTTCTTGTGGTACTCCTCACAATGAGTTTTAGGGCTTATGCCTAAGAACTTCCCATAGTTCTGATTGCCATGTAACCAGATTTTTAGATTTTTTTGTGTTAGAAATCAACACATTGTCACAATTACGACCGACTTACAACCTATTTTTTGTTGTTTTTTAGATTTTTAGTAGACCTGAAAGAACTAGATGTTAGATCTGCAACAAATGTTTGAAAAAAGATAGAAACAAACCTAAAATAAAACCCTCACAAAAACAATATTAGATTTAGAAAATATATAGAGTTACCCATAACCACAAGTGGTCCCATCATTATCGCCAAAATGTATGCCTAGATTTGGATCACCTGCAAGATGGATTAGTTAATATGAAAATGTCAAATCAGCTACTAAAACGAAATGGGCTTATGACGTCATTGTGAAAAGACAGACAATTGTAGTTTCTTTCATTAAATAAAGTGGGTAAAACTCTTCAGATTTGAATCTAAACTTGCACATAAGCACACTTGAAAAATGTTAGTTGTTTTTGTGGTTAGGGGACCTACCTGGTCAAATCCCTAACCCTTTTAAGGAGATAAAAGACATTTTATTGATTAAAATGACAAAATAGTAAATGAAAATGACAATTATACTTGACTCGGATCGCAGGACAATCGCAATTGTGTTTCACCAAGAATTGCATGGAGATCGCAAGCTAATCATGATTGTGTTTTTTTGCTTGTGTTGAGATGTTGCTAGAACAATGTTGCAACAAGTTAGATATATCCTTTATGCTTCGTCTTTCCTTCTTCAAGACCTGCAAAACCAAGATATGCGAGAAAGAAAACTCAAGTATAGTCTTTGTGCACTAAGAGCTAGGGGTTGGAATGAGGGGGTGAGGGTGATTTTATAGATTTGGAGTGCATGGGGGAATGGGACACACATGGGTGCAATGATAGGGACCATAGTGCATTGGGCATGCACATGGGTAGATGTGATGGGACAAAATTAAATGTAAGTGGGCGAGGGTTAGTAAATGGGTGGTAAGTGGTCTTTTATCCCCAGTTTGTGGGTTTTATGATTTTTTTGGTCTTTTTGTGTTTCATTATGTTTTTGGTGTTTTCAAATAAAGGACCTTATGTGCAAGTTGTATTTTCTAGTGTCTATAATCTGGTCATCACTACGTAGAGTTGGAAATTGAGCTGGTAGGAACTTGTCATGGTGCAACTTAGTCACGAGCTCACCGAGGCTGATTGTCGATCTCTATATGCGGTGTCACTGTGGTGACAAGGCCACCAAGTCTCCCTCCTAATAAAAAGTGGACCCCACTAGTTTTTGGAGCCCTAGGGAACACATAATGTGGGCCCCAAATTCGAGTGTTGAAGACTGAATGCAAAAACCAAAACCCAATTTTCATCGAATCACTTTTTTCCACATGTCGACATGCCATTGGTCGACATGGTAAGGCTAGTAAAGCGTAGAGATGGAAATTGAGCTCGGTAGGAACTTGTCATGGTGCAACTTGGTCACAAGCTCGTTGAGTTGATTATTGATCTTCGTATGCGGTGTCACTATGATGACAAGGCAACTGAGTCCCCCTCCTGATAAAAAGTGGACGCGGATAGTAGTTGGACTCCCAACTGACACATAATGTGGGCCCCACATTTGATAGTCGAAGACTAAAGGCGAAAATCCAAAAGCTGATGTTTGCCGAATCACTTTTTCCCACATGTTGACATGGTAAGCTTGGTCATCGTTGCTGCATCTTGCTTCCTTTTGCCTATCTACATAAATCTTGTGCAAGTTGTAACTTCTACATATCACTTTTTGTGACATGTCGACACACCACTTTGGTTGACATGGCAAGCTTGGTCATCACTGCCCATCTTGCTCCCTTTTTGCCTGTTCACACGAATCTTGTGCAGGTTATAACTTCTGCATATAAAGTTGGTTTAACCCCGCTCAAAGTACATTGGAAAAATCTTAGACGAGCTCTTCTCTAAGCAAGCAGTTTTAAAGGGTGCAAACCTTTTTACCTATAAGTATCCTCCGGATCAAGTATCATCTAATTGAGATTCAAATTTCCACGGCAGATAAATGGAAAATTTTCATGCGAGAATGACACCATGACGTGCATTTCACACCTCATCATTAATACGCACGCACAAGACAAGAATCTTCATTGGGTAAGCACTGACGTCTGTGCAGTTCTTTAGTACTAAATATTTGAATGGTTAAGCTGAATTCAGGCTGGGCGAAAACAGGATAAGCTGGATTCCTCTTTACCATTGGTTGTGAGACTAAGCGTGCTTACAAATAGTAATTTAAAGGACGAATTGATTCGGACGGCTCTGCGAAGCTCCTCCTATCGATGGGAAGCAGCTTTAACATTGGGTGTGGCATGCATACAAATAGTTATGTGAAGGACGAATCAATTCTGCAGACTGCGACACCCTGCATTAGGTACTTACCATAATGGGCATCATATTCGTTTTTGTAGAGGAAACACCTCATCAATGCTTCCACTCAAAATTAATTTGTACTAAGCTCTCTCCCAACTCCACAAGTAAGTGTTTCATATAAGTAAGTATTGTCCCAGCCCCACTCCTGTCTTTAAAAAACTATTTATAAGCATGTTCACCAGCTTTTGTACGTGTGATGGTTACTAATAATGTTCGGGTGAACCCGAACCATACAAACATTGCTCCGCCCTTGAGACATGTCCATGTTGGAAATGAGGTGTCTCAACCTTGTTTGGTTTATTCATTTAATATTTTCCTACAAATGTTGTTTCACATTGTCTAGGCTCTAAAAATAGAAATAGGAGTTGTCAAAAGATTCCCATATGATAGTATATCATGGAAGGGCTATTTTAGAGATATATGACAGATTTTATGACATCATGAGGTCGAAAATAGGGGAGAATATTGTGGACGTTGGAGCCTAATTTTAGATCGAAATCTTGCTCTTTAATGCTATCCACCTCATGAGAGGTTTGGCACATGGTTTTGTAAACCATAAATGGCTTCTTGTATAACGAGAGGTCTATAAATTGAAGGCACTGGAGAAGCAATTGGTGTAGTGAGTTTTAATCCTCTTAGAATTGTTTTTGGTGATACTCCTATAAGAAACTTGCTCTGCAAGTGTATGTAATCTTGTTATTAGATTTGAAATACATTGAGTACTGGGATTTTGGAGTGTGGGGTTTTTATCCGTAAGGATTTTCCCCACGTATATCCGGTGTTTTTGTTTTGTTATGAATATGTTCTGATATTTTTGCAATCTGTTTTACTATGTTGAAAGTTTTACATAATATCTCTCCTCAAAGATTAGCGTAGGAAGTTGTTCTGCTACTCTTAATTTCCTATCAAGTGGTATTAGAGCCTGATCACCTTTGGTTTTAGTTGTGGGTTGTTGGGTTTTTTGTGCTAATCTGGGTTTGAGTGGGAGCTTGTGTAGAGAATACTTTGTTATCTGGTTGTAGATATTTTTTCAAATGGCGAGCACATCTGGGAGGATTGACGTAGAGAAGTTTTCTAGCACAAAATTTGAAATGTGGAAGCTGAAGATGGAAGATCTGTTGGTTGATCGAGATCTATGGGATGCTGGAGGATGAGAAGGTCTATAGGCCTACGGATCAGATTTTGGTGCACAATATGATGTAGTGGATAGAAAAGCTAAAGGTCTTATTATTTATGTCTTGTAGATTCTATCCGATAAATGTCCATGAAGAATCCACTTAAGAGAAGCTTTGGAAAAAGTCAGGTGAGATATACCAAGATAAGTCTTTAGTAAATAAGATTTTCTTGAGGAAGAAGTTGTTTTCCTTGAGAATGGAAGAAGGTAGACAAATATCTGAGCATCTGGAAACATTCAATATGTTGGTGACTCAGTTGAGCTCGGTTGGGGTTAAGATGGACGAAGAAGAAAGGTGCCAAATGTTGTTGGTTTCATTGCCAGACTCATGGGATAGCCTAGTCATGTCCATTGGGAGCACTTCAGTCACTCTGAAGATGGAGGATGTTGTTGGTTCTCTACTCTCCGAACAGATGAGAAGGAAGGTCTCTCTGAATGCCAAAGAGGCTTTGAGTGTTCGAGGAAGAACAAAAGAATGAGGCAAAGATGAGAAGAAGCGTGGCCATTCCAAGAATAAGGGGAGATCAAAATCCCTAGTAAGTCCAAGGCGATATGCTAGAACTGTGGAAAATATGGACACTTCCGAAGGGAATGCAAAGAAGAAAAGAAAAAAAAAAGAAGAAGAAGCATGATTCTGATTCTGAGTCCGAAAAGAAGATGGAGATGCCTTTATTGCAGCTTTGGCCACTCGTGCAAGTGATAATGCATGGTTGATAGACTCAGGTGCATCTTTCCACATGAATCCTAACAAAAATTGGTTTAGTAAGTATGAAAACTATGATGGTGGTAAGGTGTATTTGGGTGATAATTCTTTCCTTGAAATTGTTGGTCGTGGTAGTATTCAGGTGAAATTTTCTGATGGTAGAATTAGAAGATTTGATGGTGTCTTGCATATCCCAGGACTAGAAAGAAATTTATTATCTATTAGCAAGCTAATAGATGCGGGTGTGCATGTACAATTTTCTGAAGCAGGTGTGAAAATGGTGAGAGGTGCTATGGTGATAGCAAGAGGAAGTATATTGGGTACATTGTACCAACTTGATGAATGCACGGTTGAGTGCAATAGCACTTCGGATAAAATTAAGCCAGTAACTACTTTGCTGAAAAAGGAGAGGGTTTCCTCCTTTGTGGATGGTCGTGGCTTCTGGGTACCCAAGGGTGCTCTATCTACTGAATCAAAATTACCTATAGAGAAGACCATGTTATGGCATCAAAGGCTTGGCCACATTGGTGAGAAGGGTTTAAAAGCCCTGAAAAATAAGAACCTCATTGAGGGGTTGAATGATTACAATCTGGAGTTTGATTTCTATGAGCATTGTATTTATGGCAAATAGAACCGCGTTCAGTTTTACTCATCTACTCATAAGTCTTCATGTATCTTAGATCTCATCCATTCGGATGTATTTGGTCCTGTTAAGGTTGCTTATATTGCTAAATCAGTTTATTATGTTACTTTAATTGATTATTTTAGTAGGAGAACATGGGTATATTTTTTAAAGATTAAATCTTAAGTTTTTAGTCATTTTAAGGAATTTAAGGCTATGGTTGAAACTCAAACTAGAAAGAAAATTAAGTGTTTGAGATCTGATAATGGCGGTGAGTATTGTTCTGCAGACTTTGACAGATTTTGTACAGATTGCAGGATTAAAAGACAAAAGACAACTTCGTATTCTCCGGAGTAGAATGGAGTTGTAGAAAGAATGAATAGAACGTTGATGGAGAAGGCTAGGAGCATGCTGATTGGAGCTGGTCTAGAAAAGAGGTTTTGGGCTGAAGTTATTTACCATTGCTTGCTATTTGATAAATAGATCTCCTACATCAGCGCTTGTTGATAAAATGCCAATGGAGGCATGGTCGGGGAAAAAGCCTTCAATTAGACATCTAAGAGTTTTGGTTATGAGGCATATGCACATGTGCCTAAGGAGAAGAGAACAAAGTTGGATTCTAAGGTTATCAAATGTATCTTCATCGGATATGGCTATGGTGTGAAAGGATACAAGCTTTGGGATCCTATTGCACAAAAGGTAATATACTCTAGAAGTGTTATTTTTAGAGAGATTAAATCTTCCCTGTTAATTTTCAGCCAGAACAACATAAAGAAAATGAACAAAAAAAAAAAAAGGATGTGGTTCAACTTCCTTCTACACATGAGAAATTTGAATCAAGACCCCAAAATAGACAAGAAGTTGAGGAGATCTCACCAAGCTTTGAATCTTTCAAGAGGAAGAAGAGGAGGAAGAAGTGGAAGAATATCCACCTTAGCTTGTTCGAAAGTCTACAAGGCAAAGGAAACCACACGAAAGGTATGGGTATTCTCGATGATCGGAAGTGCATATTTGCTTTGAGTACTAAAATTGATGAACCGAGATTTGTACAAGAGGCTTTAGGTATGAATGATGCAAAGTCTTGGAAAATAGCCATGGATGAAGAAATGACAGCCCATAAAAATATTGAAACATGGTACCTTGTACCATTTCTGAAAAGGTCGGAAACTTGTTGGATGTAAATGGGTGTTTAAGAAAAGATTGGTTCGGATGGAAATGTTGAAAAGTATAAGGCACGGTTGGTCATGCAAAGGGTTACTCTCAAGTTGAGGGTTTTGATTATGGTGAGATATTCTCTCCTATTGCTAAAATGACATCCATTCAGTTTTTATTATCCATTGTAGCAACATATGACCTAGAGGTTGAACAAATAGATGTGAAAACTACTTTCCTTCATGGTGACTTGGAGGAAGAAATCTATATGACACGACCCAGAGCACTACATGGTGAAAGGTAAAAGAAAGATGGTTTGTAAGTTAAAGAAATCCCCGTATGGCCTTAAAAAAATCCTAGGATGCGGTACGTAAGTTTGATTCATATGTGTTGAGTTTGGGGTTTGTGCGGTCTAAATCGATCACTGCGTATATTTTAAATCGATGGTGATTGTTTTCTGGTAATTACTTTATATGTTGATGACATGTTGTTTATTGGGAAAGGAAAAGGTTTGATTGCGAGAATTGAAATCTTAGCTCTGTGAAATTTGAAATGAAAAATCTTGGTGCAACAAACACATACTTAGGATGGAGATTACAAGAGATCGTGAGAACACAAAGCTATGGCTTGGCCAGAGTAAGTATGTTTGTTCTGTTTTGCAAAGGTTCAACATGCAAGATTGTAAACCACTTTGTGTTCCTGTTACTTTGGGAATGAAGCTCTCCATTTCACAATGTCCTTTATCCCCTTCAAGCGATGGAAGAAATGAGCGAGTGCCTTACACAGAGTGCGGTTGGAAGATTAATGTATGTTATGGTAGTGCAGACAAGACTAGACATTGCCCAAGTAGTGGGAGTTCTTCCTCATTTTATGTCTAATCCTGGAAGAGTGCATTGGGATGTAGTTAAGAGGGTCTTCAGATATTTGTGGGGTACATCAGAGTACTCTATATGTTTTCATGGAAGAGGAGATCAACATTCCCTACGTATTCATGGTTTTGTGGATTCAGATTGGGTTGGTGATGTCGATAGTAAGATCCTATTGTTGCAAATCAGTAGCACCCCTGGATGTAAATTAGGTTTCTAAGTTGATGTTTCAGGCATCCAGTGTGATTGCACAACATTGAAACCTCTCTCCAAGTGTGGGACTTGTAAAATGAGAGAGGAATCTCTAGATTAGAGGTTGGTTCCTCAAACTCCTCTGATCAGATCTATTATTTGCACAACTGCAGAGGTTCAGATCCTAATTTTATCTTAATTTGCAAGGAGATAGGGATAAGAAATGCAAAAATTAAAACTAAACTGATAAGGGTGATACACCAAAGGAGTGGTGAGCACTTCTTGCTCATGCAAATTGACACAAATCAGAAATTGCAACATAAAACATCATGCACAGGTTGATAAGCTGTAAACAAGGGTTTGAAATGAAGCAAACAACACATACAAAGGGTGAAAGCATTCATGAGAGCTGCGCATTGTGATTTTCAACATAAAAATCCTTGTATTCAAACACCAAAGAGGCGAAAAAAAATTCTGTTACAATCCTGGAAGGTTCGATACTTGCCAAATCACTTGTTGAAAGTGAAAACAAAGCTTCTTTGTGAAAAAAGTGTTCCCCCTTTGAAAAATGAGCCAAATCCAGCTTTTACAGTGCATGGGTCAAGCCCAGGAGAGAGAAAATGTGAAAAAACGTGGGAGCCATTCCCCATTGACCAAAATGCATTAAAAACAGCATGGAGGTCCTTACAAACCCATGCCCTGACATTTTTGACCATGTTGGAGAAGAATGTGACCCATTTTACATTAAAATTGGTTGTTGAAACATCGATTATGTCCATGGGCGAGTACGAGAAGTATTTTTATTTTTCCTCAAAGTGAACAAAATTCAAAATTGACCATGGAATCTTATAGAGCATTTCACCGTGATTTCCATTGATATACTAACGCAAAAATCGAGCTCTAGATCGAAAGTTATGGCGATTTGAAGTTTTAGGGCAAAAATAGGCCAAAATCGGATCACTTTGATATTTTGACTGGACACATGGCGAGTTCCCGATTGGCTGCGGACCTTGCAAGGGAAAATTTCCCACAAAAACTCCATGAGCCATAACTTGAAAAATACATGGAGTTAGGAGGAAATCTTTACCTTTCTAGAAAGCCGAGAAAGAGCTCTATCCAATGGTGTCATTTCGGAGAAGGTTTTGAGTGCTGAAAGAAAAATTTTGTGACCGAGGCACAAGAGAGGGAAGAATGAGAGGAGGTTAGCCACAAAATGAGCGGGGGCACATTTTGGATAACAATTTTGGTGACTCAGAGGGGTCATCTGCCTGCACTGGATGAAGTTACCAGTTTCTGAAGCATCCATTGGGCATGGAGTCATGAGTTGTAGCCTAAAAAAATGATCGAACTTTGAAAACCTCTCTCTCGAGCCACTTGGAAACCCATCAATTGATTGGGTGTGCAAGAGCAAAACCAGCACCACAAAAACTATGTACAAAACTAAAGGGTCATACATGCTCTAAAATGGAACATGCAGAGTGTGCACAAGCACTTCTTTTACTGAAAGCAAAACTACCTATCCTACTCTAACTGGAAGCAAAAGTGGGCTAAACAAACCCTGCAACTGGTTGTGCAAAATAGCTTCCTTTCTTCAAAATTGGCAACCATGCAACTGATTTGGCATTGAACATGGCTGATTGGATGAATGGAAAATCAACAAGAAGCTGGTCTTCCACCCAAATCATCAAGGTATCAGGTGAAGGAAAATTCAATACCTCTTTTAGTTGTTCTGCATTTGGATTGGAGAGGTATGACAACTGATCCTTGGTTCTTTGTAGCTCATCCTCATGCTTAGGAGCAAGCATGACTGATTGTGACTTCTCCTTTGGTTCCAATGAAGCCAGATACCTGATTGGGCAAGGTATGGTCCTTTGAGTATACCCATTGCCCTGATTTTCAACTCCAAAAATGGAGTCTTCTTGTAGACCTTCTTGGGTGGGTGATGTGGAAGCAATGGTAGGACTTTTCTGCCCTTTCTCTTCCTCCAATGAAGAACATGAAAGATTAAAATCTTCCAATCTTGGTTCCAAAGAGCTGCTATAAGATGCAGGCTGCTGCAAATGAATGCTCTCCTTCATGACAGTAGGCTCAAGTATTTGGGACGTGGAAGATGAAAGAGAGAATGGTGGAAACTCAACCGGTTCTTCTTCATCAAAACAGTCCTCCAAATCTGACAGATACACTACCTCATGGTTGTCCTGATGCAAATGCTCAACTTCCTCCATAGTGTCCTCTTGATCTGTAACTTGATCATCATGGTTTCTTTCATCCTCCAACATTGAGTTTGAAAGATCAAACTTTTCTTCAGCACTAGAACATGAGAGGGATGAAGTAGAAAGAAGAACTGAAGGTTCTCCTATAGCCTGCCTTGTGTTCAAAGCCCTTGGATCTGCAATTTTCTCCTCCACAACTAGAATGTGCTCCTCTTCTTTTGGATTTGGAGCAGCTTCTCCCTCTTCTACTACTTGAAGACAATCTTGTTCTTGATAGAACTCTTCCTCTAGCATGAAGTTTGTTAAGTCAAACTCTTCGATCTGCTGCTCTAGAGGACAAGTTGGGACTGTAGGATCTTCTTCAGAGCTTTCTTCCTCCATGGCTGATTGTGCAACTTGAATTGAATCAGCATTCTCTTCAAATAGAATGCTAACATGGAAACTACTTTCTGAGCAAACTGATTGCTGATCTGCTTCTTCTTTTTGCTCTTCTCTTCCTGCAGCAAATTCAGTCCTAACCACCACTTGTTTTCCAACTCCAACCTTTTCTAAAGGCTTAACCATCAAGGGGATCTTTGTCATCCCAAATTTAAGAGCCCAACTCTTCAGAATTTGAATTTCTTCATCCTTGTTTGGCTCTTCTTTCTGCTGCTGTTTTCCTTGATTGGCATTCTGATTTTTATCCTCCCAACATGGATTTGGGAATGCAAGAGGAGAAGTGGATTGTAACTCAATTGATTTTACAATTTTTTATGGTGGTGGAGGAGGTAGGAACTCTTGTTTCTTTAGAGGGAATGGCTGTTTGGAAGGGAAAAGGACAGAAGAATTGAGATGGGGTGGAAGACTAGGGAATAGAGAAATGGATTCAACACTTGGGACGAGTAGATGGAGAGTTTAAAACTTGACACTACCGAGATAAACAGATTGGGAAAGAGGGATAGAAAAGGCATGAGATGGTGTCCTTACTGTTGACAAGGTTGTTGAATACTCCTCTCATACACCTTTATTCCTTCAATCCACTTTGTAAGCAATGGTAGTGTTGTAATCATGAAGTCTAGCTTCTCTTGAGGGCTGTAATGCCTTGGAAAAGGTCCCACCCATGGAAAAGGTGCTCTACAACCGATTCTAAATGCTTTCATTTGTGCTTGAGCCCTGGATTGCACCATGTTTACCTCCATCTTTTGGATTTGTTCCAACAGATCTGCATTTTCTTCTTGACTACCCTCACAACCAGCATACCCTTGTGCTTGACATGCTTCATATCCAAACTGACTTTGGCACTGCTGCTCATATGGGTAGACATGCTGATTTTGAATTTGATCAAAATGCTGATTTGGAGGATTTGTAAAACATGTTGGAGGTGTGATATACTATTGTTGTAAATGTGAATTCGATTATGGAAATGAAGTCATGATTGCACAACTTCATGGAATGGAAAAGAATGAAAATGATGGAAAGAAGAATGGATGGAAATGAATGGAAAACAGGTCTGCAACTTAGAGAATGAGTTGTTTACCAGATGGAGTCGCTAGATGTGCTTTTGAAAGTGCCTCTAAAAGGTGGATCTTTAACATGAACACACCAACCTGTCAAAGATAAAGTGGAAGACCTCTAATGTCCCACCGGGCATGCCAAAACTATTGTTGCAAATCAACAGCACCCCCTAGATGTTGATCAGATTTCTAGTTTGATCATACTAGCATCCAGTGTGATTGCACAACATTGAATCCTCTTCCCAAGTGTGGGACTTGCAAAAATGGAAGAGAAATCTCCAGATTAGAGGCTGGTTCCTCAACTCCTCTGATCAGCTATTTTACTTGCACAATTGCAGAGGTTTAAACTCCTAAATCTACTCTAAATTTCAAAGGGACAAGGATAGAAAATGCAAAAAGAAAGAACTAAAACTAATGCTAATAGGTGATGCACCAAAGGAGTGGTGAGCATTTTTTACTTTTGCAAATTGACACAGCTTCATAAAATGCAACAAAACAACATGCACAAACCGATAGCTGTAATGAAGTGTTAGAAATTGCAAACAACACCAAAGAGAGGATAAAAACTAATCATATGGCTGTATTGTTATTTTAACATCAAAATCACTTGCATTCAAACACATGAAAGGCAAAAATACGATTATGATTTCTAGAAAAGGTCATTATTCCACTAAAGCACTTCCAAGGTTAAAAAGGAGCTTGCCATACACAAAAAATGTTCAACCCTTTGAAAAATGAGCTAAATCGGCTTTTATAGTGCGAGGATGAGCCCAAGAGAAGAGAAACGTGGGAAAACATGGAAGGGATTCAACCATTGACCAAAATTCCATCAAAACAACATGCGTGACTCCTGACAGACCCATTCCCTGACATTTTTAACCATGCTGGGAGAGAATGCGAGCCATTCTTCATTAAAATCGGTGGTTGAAATGTCATTTTTGTTCATGACCATGTGCCAGAAGTGTTTTTTGATTTTCTCCCTCCAAACTAAACCAAAATTCAAAATTGACCATGGAATCTTGTAGAGCATTTCACCAGCTTTCCATTGATATAAAGAACGCAAAAATCTGAGCTCTAGATTGAAAGTTATGGTGATTTGAAGTTTTAGGGCAAAAATAGGCCAAAATCGGATCGCTTTGATATTTTTGACCTGGACACGTGGCGAGTTCTAATTGGCTGCAGACCTTGCAAGGGAAAATTTCCCACAAAAACTTCGTCGAGCCATAACTTGAAAAATACGTGGAGTTAGAAGGAAATCTTTACCTTTCTAGAAAGCTGAGAAAGAGCTCTATCCAATGGTGTCATTTCCAGAAGGTTTTGAGTGCTTGAAAAGCAAAATTTTGTGACTGAGGCACAAGAGAGGGAAGAATGAGAGGAGTTAGCCACAAAATGAGCAGGGGGCACATTTTGGATGACAGATCCACCAGTGCATATGTGTTTACTCTTAATGGTGGTGCAATTAGTTGGATGAGCAAGCGACAGGCTGTGGTCGCTTTGTCCACTACTGAGGTAGAGTACATGGAAACTACTCATGCCTATAAAGAAGCCATTTGGATGAAGCATTTGTGCTCAGATATTGGATTAAAACAGGTGCGATTCAATATACTATGACAAGTGAGTGCAATCTACCTTGCGAAGAACCCAACTTTTCATGCCAAGACCAAACACATTGATGTTCAGTATCACTTCGTGAGAGATATGGTCGAGGATGGAAGGGTGAAGTTGGAAAAGGTAGAGACAGTTGCGAATGTTGCAGATGCATTAACTAAGCCCATGAGCACGACAGCGAAATTTAGGTGGTGTTCGAGTCTATGGGCCTCTCGGCCCCTACAAGTTGTTCCATGATGGTATATTTCCTCGGTCCTTGCAAGGTATTCGACAAGTGGGAGATTGTTTGAAATGAGGTGTCTCAACCTTGTTTGGTTTATTCATTTAATATTTTCCTACAACCATTTCACATTGTCTAGGCTCTAAAAATAGAAATAGGAGTTGTCAAAAGATTCCCATATGATAGTATATCATGGAAGGGCTATTTTTAGAGATATTATGATAGATTTTATGACATCTATGAGGGTCAAAAATAGGGGAGAATATTGTGGACGTGGGAGCCTAATTTTAGACCGAAATCTTGCTCTTTAATGCTGTCCACCTCATGAGAGGTTTGGCACATGGTTTTGTAAACCATAGATGGTTTCTTATATAACCGTGAGGTCTATAAATTGAAGGCCTCGGAGAAGCAATTGGTGTAGTGAGTTTTAATCCTCTTAGAATTGTTTTTGGTGATACTCCTGTAAGACACTTGCTCTGCAAGTGTATGTAATCTTGTTATTAGATTTGAAATACATCGAGTGGGATTTTGGAGTGTGGGGTTTTTTATCTGAAAGGATTTTCCCCACGTATATCCGGTGTTTGTGTTTTGTTATGAATGTGTTGCTGACATTTCAGAACTTTTTACTATGTTGAAATTTTTGCATAATATCTCTCCTCAAATATTAGCATAGGAAGTTGTTTCGCTACTCTTAATTTCCTATCGGTCAAGCACTAGCGAAACAATAGAAATTTCCATGCGGCTATCGAAATTTTACATTTCAAATAAATACGGTGTGAATTACATTGTATAGGTAGGTATTTGGAGCGATTAAAGTGATGTAGTAGGTGTGGGACAGGTCAAATCACGGGACGGAAATGTATATATTTTTAGTCGAATGGAAATGCACTCTAGTGTTTACCTCATGACGTAGCCATGAAAATGTCTCTTTTAATTAAGATTGCATGCATAAAAATATTTACACATAGGTTATGAAGGTCATTTAACCATTTCCATTTCATGCATTAGTATATATCCGAAGCTATGAAGCTTGTTAAAAGTTATTTTTATTTACATTTATTTTTTCACATTTGATTTTGTGTTTAAGAAAATAGAACCAAGATTAAGTATACCAATGCTCTTGAACACCGAAAATGAGTTGTTATTTTGAAAACATTAAATATCCTCTGGAGTTGAAAATAAATGGTTTTGAACAAGTTACTTTTTTTGATTTTGATGGTTTATCACACTCCGTCATTCTAAAAATAGAAGTAAACTCATAAACACTAATATTTATTTATTGGTCAATATGTTTTTATAAATCGAACTTTATAATAAACATTTTGGTTCTCTTCGCCATCATGTTATTATTCTTAATTAAGAATTGTGTATATTCATGAGTATGATTAATACAGTTGTTCTTTTAAATAAAATAAACAAAGAATACACATAGTTATAAAGAATGAATATTAAAATCAAAACATAAAAGGCCATAAAGTAGAAGAATAGCAAGTTTTTTTGTAACTTCCATTCACAATTGTATTTATCGAGAGAAGCCAACTCGGTGGTTTATAAATTCTTTCATTTTCACTTCGATGGGTGTTTAGGGGGGGGGAGGGGTGGAGAGGGTTGAAACAAAAATTATATCCTGGATTTTGGGGATAGTTTGGGGTGACTATTATAAATATTTTAATAATCTAATTTTATTTCATAAAATGTAGTATATTTATTCTTTATTTACTATATTTAGAGTACTTGCATAATTGAAGGTCACCAACTAAACTCTATATAGCCCTATCGCTCACCCCCGCCCCCATAGATCTATAGGCCTAACCCCCCTATATAGATCTATGGATGCACTCCCGGACCATCTCCCTATCTATGTAGAGACCAAAATGAACTTCATTCTGAGTCTTAGATCTAGGCTTCATTCTCAAATTGGGCTCACTTGGGTGAAACAATTCATTGATAAAAAATCTCATGGACATGACTCGCCCCAGATATATAAGTGTTCTTAGGCCCAACCCCAATCTCTTCCCTCAATGAAGTACATGTAGCAAGAAAGACAAGGGCATGTGCAAATTTGTTTTCAATATGTATTCTTCATATATAATCTTTATAATTTTTTAAAAATAAATAATAAATCCTTTTTACTAATTTACAATTCTTTTTCTATTATTATATGGGTCCATTAGTACTAATACAATTGTGATATACCAAAACTATCATAAAATTCATATTGTAGATCTATAACTAGTAAACATATATGGGTGGGCTTAACTCTTTTTAATAAGCATGGATTAATCTTAGTATTGTGTTAAGTATATGAACTATTGTCTTTTTTTGTAATTTAAGAATAATAAATTGTAAATATTAATATGATTTAGTTGATTACATGGTTGATTATTCAGAATGTTATTTGTGGGTTTCTAAATAATATATAAATATTAGGTTATTGAAATTTTTACTTGTATGCATTTAAGTTATTTCAAGATGACTAATTCACATAATGACATTATTCTTTATTGAAATTCTCATCATTCAACTTCTTTCCCCATTAAAGTTTTTATTTGGCATGTGTGTTGCCTTATAGATAATGATTATATCCATTGTTCCTCCACTTAATAATAGATTCTTACAACATGTGTATGTGTGTATTCTTATAGTGATTGTTACCAAAAATAAATGAAAATAAATACTTCATTATGTTAAAGAATACTAATGGTGGTCATCTTAAGCATAGATGAATAACACATACTAATACTAATTTTTATTGATTATGCTAAAAATGTAGGGGACATAATTAAAAAATTATTATGAAAGAATAATGGTACTCTCAAATATCTATTTGAATTTAATTTTTTGGTAAGAATGCAACTCAAATCAGTCCCATGAAAAGTGAATGTTAAGGAGTGAATGTGTAATGCTCAAGTCTGTGACACTTTATGACATGTCACACCACCTTTTTGACTAAGGTGAGACATTTATTTCATGGTTTATTGTACTTAATTGCTTTTTTCACCCTCTGGGTGGTGGCGCTTGCCTATTTTAGTGGCAACAACCACTCTTCATGCATATCTTGATGAAAGTTTAGGCGGGGAGCTTGAATGACTATGCCTCCAGTAGAAACAAGTGATCTCGAGAATTTTTTTCAAAAGGTTTAAGACGAGGTAATGACCCTCCTCTTCCTGATCCTGATGTTGTTTTATATTTACCTCAATTTGAAAAGACTTGCTCTTGGCTTGAATCTTTCACTTTGGTTGCATATTTTGTTGGTTGTGCCCCGAAGAGTATTCTCAAATAGTGGGTTCACAACCACTAGCAAGGTCATGGTGTCAAACTTGAGGGTGTGAAAAGCCTTATCAAGGGCTTCTTTTTTTTTTGTATTTACAACCTTGAGCATTATAAGGCCATTATGAATCATGGCCCATGGTTTATTAGGAACACTTTGGTCATCTTTTCACCATGGATGTATGATTTTCAATTCTGTGAACATGCTAAGCTTAAGGGTCTCATCTAGGTGGAATTTATTGGTTTTCCCACCTTTTGGAGTTTTATGGAAGAACTGATCAAACATATTGGTCAAATTGTTTGCCATGAGTAGAATGAGTTTTATGCAGCCCACCGCAGTGTCAAGTCTGTGTGGAAGTTGATTTAGCCAAGGACCTCAAGGAACCATTGATATCCAAGTGGGTGACACTCGATTCTCTCAACGCATCCTATATATTAATCTTCCCAATACCTACTTTCGGTGTCAATCCATCGAACATATGATTAAGGAATGACCGTTAATGGCTTCCTCTATCCCATTTGCCCATGAAAATAAAACTACCATTCCTAAACCATCCTCTTGCCTTTGGTGAGGGGTGGATAGTGGTCACTAGCAAGAAAAACCCTAAACCTTAGTAGTCTTATTTACCAACCATTGGAGTGTCTTCTTCAACTTTGACTCCCTCAACTACCAAGCAACCAATGACTCTTCCACTAGTCCATTTCCCCACTTGCGGTGTCCTCAATTGCTCTCACAACACCTGTGAACTCATGGCCTCGTTTTGAGGAAAATTTTGACACATTTGGTAACAATTTTGCATGCATATGTTCTTATAGCCCCTCTCCTCTAGAGGATGGTGAGTATGTTCTTCAACAGAGACATCCTTTCCAGATGGGTAATTACATTCCTTTTTCAAAAATTGTTGGCTCTTCCATGTGTGAGCCATTTTTCCATCTTGGGGGGTATGAGGAGGAATCTAACACGAATCCTTATAGTTCTCAATGATAGTGTTCTCTTAGAATGTGCATGGGCTTATTGAACTGACCCATCGATACATGGTTAGGGACAATTTTCAAAATTTTGTACACATGCATGTGCTCTATTTGCGTAGGAGCTTAATGTTGTTAGCTTTCTTCTCTAGTCTGTAGCTCATACTATTTGGATGGGTCCCATCTGTCATCATTCCAATCACAAGCTCTTCCCTTATCGTGATAGTCTATTATTTCATGGGGCTTGACCCTTCACATCATGTTATGTGATCCCTTTTGATTTACACAACTATATTTTTCGTATTGCTAATATTTATGCTTCCAATGATGTTGTGGAACGATCTTTAATTTGGCGGTGGATTTATCATGAGCTCCCGATGTAAAATGAATCTTGTGTGGAGATTTTAACATGGTGAAGTCACTGATGATAAAGTGGGTCGTCTTCCTATGTAGTGGTGTGCTGGTGTGTGATAAGCTTGGTTTTACATCCGTAACAAGCTTGGTCTATTTGATCTTATCCATTATTTTAGGAATGCCTTTGTTTCACCCTAGTTCACCTGGTATAAACTTAGATAAGGTGAAGATAGAGTTGTTAAGTGGTTTGAATCATGCATTCCTCCCGAGATAAATGGGTGTTTTCTTTCTCCATTAAATCGGGAGACCAGTCTTTATTTGGGAAGGGGCTTTGATTTTAGACCATTCACCTATTTTTTTGAAATTGAGTGGCACTCAACTCTTTTCAAACCTCATAGCTCTCAATTCTACCTTAACATTATTCACCTTCAACATTAGAAAATTCTGGAGCATATTTTGCACATTTGGAACCTAGTTGAGCACCCTTTTAGTTCAATTGGGTGGATTGTCTAGTGGTAGGAAGCCATTATCATAAATACTTATTTCCTCTCGCATGTTTGGGAAACAAGCTGCATCATTCGAAGAAGGGCACATAAGGCCTCTTCTTGGGAGTATGTAATAATTTCTAGAGCTCTTGACCTCTCACCCTTCAACACTCACCTACAATGAGAGATGGGCAATGATGTCACAAATCACGATGGAATAAGTTTAACAAGCATGCGGAGCTCAAATTAGAGCTTGGATTCATTGGCTCAAGATTGGTGACAGAGTGACCAAATATGTTTTTGCATTCCTTAGACTTTGTCATGCCTCCGATTAATTGGGAAATCAAGGGTGTGCTCTTGGTTGAATCAATGACCTTCCTGGATACCTTGCAGGCCTTTTTCATCGTTACCATGGTGTATTTGCTGCACATCCATATACTCTAGAGAGGGATGCTTCTTTGTTATAGTGTCTCAAGTGATTCCTTATAAGATTTATGAGGCCCAAAGAGTCACCCGTGATCATGCCCTTTCTATTGATGACCTTAAGGAAGTTAACAAATGAAGGAAGATAAAGCTCCTGGTATTGATGGATTTCTATGTGAATTTTATCAGGTGCTATGGGATATAGTTGGTCTTGATCTTCATCATGTTTATTGTGAAGCAATGGAGACCAATTCTCTTGGTGCTTTGATAAATCAAGGTAATATTAAGTTTATTCCCAAAGTTGGATATCTTGAACTTATCACCAATTGGATGTTGTTTACTCTTCGAAGGTTTCCTACAAGATCATAGCCAAATCCTTGGCTCTCAGGATCTATAATCTCTTGCCTCTCATTGTGCATAGCAAACAAACTAGTTTCATTAAGAGTAGATTCATTGGATAACATTATTGCTTTCTAGGAAGGTATGGAGTGGGATAGATTATCTAATCAAAAGGCTCTCTTCATCAAAATTTATTTTGAAAAATAATATAATTGGATTTAATGGCCTTTTATCACCTTCCATGCTACAAGCTCTTGGGTTTGGCCCTAGATTCATCCGATCTGTTAATATGTTATTCCAAGATGCTAATGTCAAGCTCACCATTAATGGAGTCCAATCCGATATGTTTGAGCTTCATAGGTCCATCCACCAAGGTTTCCCTTTAACACCGACTCTTTATGTGCTAGCTATTGAGGGTTTTAATTAACTTCTTACCATGTTTTCTTCTCAAGGGTTAGTTAAGGGAATCTCTCTCCCTAACTCTGACCAACAACTTATTAATGGCGACTTTATTGATATTTCTTTCTTAACCTTAACTGAGAATGAAGATACTGTTAATAACACTTTGCATTATCTAGATATATTTTCTTGGTCTCAGGATCTTCCATCCAATGGAAAAAGAGTCAATGCTAAATGAAGTCTATAAATCCCATACCTCCTTAGCTAGAAGGATTTTCTTGGTAGTGGATTCAACTTGGGGTGTAATTCAAATTTCTTAGCATCCCTTTTTCTTTCCAAGTTACTCTTTCTACTCTTTGGTATTATGTTATCCAACGGGTTGAGAAAAATATTGCTTATTGGATTACCAAGCCTCTGTCTCTTGTTGATAAGTTTCAGATTTTTTCTAAGGTGTTAGTTGCTACTCATGTTTATTATTCCTCCTGTTGGGCGCCCTCTAAGGCTTCATATGCTAAGCTGGAGAATTTACTTAGAGATTTTTAATGGGCCAACACACATGGGCACAAAGGTTTCCATAGTGGCTTGGGACATTTGTTGTTCTCCTAAAGAGGTTGGTGGCTTAGGGCTTATTGAAATTTGGATGTAAGGCATTGCCCTAAGTGTCAAGTGGATCATCAGGGGTTTAGAAGGCTCTGAGGCTTGGAAAATCTTGCTTCGTCACTGCATCTGTCAAGGTTCCCCTTTTGGAAAACAAGCCTAGAAAAACTTGGGTTTGCAAAGTCTGTTGCTTTCCCTATGTCTAGTTAAAATTAGAGGAACATTTGTTATGAAGAGTATCTAGAAGGCATGGGAGCTAGTCAAACCTCACCTTATTTGGGTGGGGGATGGTTTCATAACCAGGCTTTCCATCAATTCTCACTCTTTATGGTGGTCTTCTGTTATTAATTTTCATAATGTTCCCTTTGCTATGGTGACATGGATTAAAAGTATTAGGATTTTTAAGCATGTGATCAAGCTTCTTGGGGATTTAATCGTAAGGCTACCCGTTCCTGGAAACCATGGGTTCTTATCAAAGAACAATTTAACCTTAACAATGGAGATAAATAATCTATATAGGAAATTCATAATGCCATACTTGAGGATATGCTCCACAAGATTAGGGTTTCTCCTCCCATTCATTGGTGGCATGATTGGCACTGGCCTACAATGACTCCCTTCAGTTGGTACAAACCTCGACTTGGTTACCAACTCTTAGCTCCTACTCACACTCATGAAAATATAAACAGATAATGGAAGCTTAAGTCCCACATAGGGTATGAAACATAGGTTCAATACCATTTGAAATGCTCATATTGAACAAAAAAGGATCACTTTATTTGGTGCATCCTTTATCAAGGTTTTCCTGTTGGCAAACATCTTCAACAATTAGTAGTTTCTAACCCCATATGTCCTATTTTCCAACAACTGAATCTCTTATGCATATGTTCTAGTATATCCACCTTCGCACATCATCCTGAAGTGGATCCACTCCCTTTTCCAACCCTTTCTCCCTGAACCCTTTACTTGGGAAATGGTCTTGCTGGGGGACTCAACCTTGTTTCCTACAAAATTTAACAAATTTTGGAAAATATTTCATGTAAAAATTCTATTTGAAATTTGGAAGATTAGAAATGATTCTATTTTTAATCAAACTACTCTTAGCATGGAATTTTTTGTGTATGCTAAAACTAGAATTATTGCTCATGTGTTGCTTTAGATCTAGGTCTAGGCGAAAAGTCCACTTGGAGGTGGAACATCTACAGGATCTTCTTGCCCATTGGGGTAGCACCCCTACTCGATCATGAGTTTGTCTCTCTGCTGCGAAATCATTCTCCATTGCGGTGATGGCCTCCTCCTTCTCACTAGTCTCACTCTCATGGCCAAGGTGCTTGGAAATGGCAACACGCTCGGGATCAAGCGCGGTTCCTCCCCCTCGGCCACGGGTTGGTGGTATTTCCTAGTGGCTTTGTGGTGGAAATGGTTGGGGGACCCTCCCCACCCCCATGATGGCGATAACTCTAGTTGGGGTGATCCTCCCCTAACCGGGGAAATAGTGGTGGTGGCTCTGGTCGACCTTCTTCTTCTCTTGCTTCTAGTTCCAGACAGGGTGCTCCATCGACAAATTCCTAATTTGGATTTGGTTATTTCTCCCAACAGATAGAATTCTCCAGTCCTTGAGAAAGATGATGGATGGGATCCTTCCTTGAACTCTTCTGACCCCCTACAATGGGTTGAGGTGATGCTTCGTGTAGGATGCCTTCTCCTCCTCCTCCATCCACCATGTTTGTTGTTGTTACTTAGTTTATCATGTTTGTGACTTTTTTATGTTCATTTAGATTTTATTTCACATGGCACATGTGCAGGTGTGCATTTTGGGGTGTGACTTCTCCACCCATTATTTTTGATGTGAATCCGTAGTGTACTTTTCTTGATTATATCAATATAAAGGTTTATTTTCAATCAAAAATCAATCCCACACCCTAAATAATCAATAAATTTTTCTTGACATCTCTTTCCTATCCATTAATTCACTTCAATTCATTCCACATGTATTCCAGGTATATGATCTTCACTTAGAATAATATAAATAATGTGCATCCCCATCTTTGTCAAATAACAATCCTTTTGTTCGAAATCCAAGGTGGGACACCTTCGAGATGTTTTGGATATGACATTGAAAACTTTTACACCTATTGCATACACTTAAGGAGTGATTAAAAATTCATTATCTAAGACGAAGAATTTTTTATTATCTATGGCATTACTTTTCCTCTCACTTACCAAATTTTTTTTTTTTTAATGTTCTCAAACATTTTTCTAAAACATATAGAGATATCTATTTATAGACATTTAAAAATTATTTCAAAACATTTCTTATCACATTTATAATATAAATGAACTACAAGATTTTAATGTATTTGTGAATTTATTCTAAATTTGAGATCAAATTAAATATTCTTGGTCCACATATTTGAGTCATAAAAAATGAATCTTATAATTTATTTGAAATAGAAACAATTTCATTTTATTTGGTTATTTTTTTCATACTTCTCCACAAAGACACATGACTAAAATAAAGTTAGGATTGTTGTAGTTGTGTAAAGTGTACCACCATAGTCAAGTTGATTTTATGTTAATGTAAATAATATCTCTTATCAATGTCAATAATTTCCTCATTGAAGGTAAGGTTACTATTTATCCCTCATCTCGTGGCATTTTCGTAGCATTGTTTGATAGCTCCTCTAATAAGGAGATAATCTTTGGTAAAATTTGGGAATTCTAATCACATCTCCTCCTAATGAATCCTTGGAACCCTTAGTTTAATCCCCCTCTTGAAACTTTTAACACCAGACCCATATGGATTAGACTGCCATACATGCCCCTACACTTCAGAGTGAGGATTGCTTCAGAGCTATGGGTAATGCGTTGGGAAAATTCTTAGCCATTGATCCCAAAACTGATTCTTTTGATCACACCACATATGCTTGCATATTGGTGGATATGAACATGACTATTGACTTTCCAGCTACCATGGAGTTCAAGGTCAAGGATTCAATATGGATGCAAAATTTAGATTATGAAGGGTTTCCTTTTAGATGCAGAACATGCTTTTCTTTAGGACATCTAGCTGTTGATTGTCACATGGTTAAAAAATAGATTAAAGGAAGGGTTTCTTGGTGGAAGGATTTTAATCTAGGTAATCTTGTTGTCTACGGACTTGAGGATAGTGATACTGAAAATGATTTGGTTGGTATTAAGGAAAAACATGAGGAGAAGGTGGGGGAGGTTGTCCCCTCTTCCTCTACTAATCATTTAGATGGAAAGAGTGGATCCTTTATGCCCCATTTGCCTTGTCCCAAGTAGATTCAGAGTCCCACAAACAAGGAAGTGCTTGAAATTCGACTACCTATTCACCCTGATGAGAATGTTGATCCTAATGGGGGTGATGGATGGCAGGTGGTAAATAACAAAAAGAAAGGTAAAGGTGGAGGTTCTCCCCTTAAGATGAATCTCAGATCCCAAAGAGTAAAGGACCATGGTAGTTAGGTTTTCTCCCTGCGGGTGGTCAAGTTTTTGACTCACCTGTCTCTTGGGGCCCTTTCTTTTTTTGGTGTTTTCTTCTTTACTTTTTGGTTGGTTGTTTTGTCTCATCTTTAGCCTAGTGTGGCTTTGTTCCTTGATGTTTCACCTTTGAGCCTTTGTTTCTTATCTTTCAGTTGTATAGGGTTCCTGATCCATTAAAAATTTGTCTTTTTACCTTATCTAATAAAAAATGTCAAGAATTCCTATTTTAAAATGAATATTTTCTACCACAAATTTGTAAATTAAATCACAAAAAAATTTATATTTGGGAGAGGGTATCTGCATGTGGCAAAAATAATGAACATTTTAGCAATTCATTGGGTATCATCTTTGAGAAAATATGTCCCTCTGTAACTGTGATTTCATGGCATCAACACACATGAAGGTTTTGTAACAAGTCTTTGTGGTGAATTTTCCAGGAATGGCGTATAGACTTTCTTCAATGAAATTAGGTTAGAGAAGGGTAACATATATCATCTTCTTTATGTCAAGGTACTTGAGAAAGTATTCACATTTTTTCCAAAATAAATAACGATTCGCAATCGTGCTCAGAGTAAGTGTTGTGCATGATTAAATATGATGTCATTATATGCCCGATTATTTATAATGTTTCATCTCGGGAGCAGATTATCTAGCATACACAAACCCCGCTGACTAATTTATTTTTCAAAACAAAGGTTGGGAATTTTTGTTAAGGCGTCAGGTGTGAGCCCTAATGTCTTATTACCCAAAAATTCTTGAAAGACATGCCATCTTTCATTGTGGATGCTTCCAAACACGCAGGCCATTCAAAATTAAAAATTTCACATTCTTCCCGCTCTCAAACCAATCTCAACCTGTGTATTAAAAACAAATCAACCACGGGTTAGTAAGCATAAAACAAATGTCAAACCATTCACATTTTACTGGCCTGTGTGATGTTTCAAACCAATCAAAACAACTCTATGTGTGCTCCACTCGCCAGAGATGCCCATGGTGATTCCGGCCAAAATTAAACCACAATTCCTTACCTCAACTTCTTAACACAATCGATCTGAATTCTCTGATGACCAACATCTCTTTTGGATTGTAAAGCACAATTTTGAGACTTAGATAGAGTCAAAAAACCATCTAAAACACGTACATGTTATGATTTAGAGGGATTTTGGATCTCTCAAGCTACTTGAGATTGCTCTGCATGTGTCTAATAGTTACAATCAACATCATATTGGAGGAGTTGAAATAGAGCGAAGGAAGCTACATCCCACAAATGATACTTAACCAAAATAAAAGGAAGGTAATTTGTGGGGGCAATCATTCAACTCTGCAAATCTAAAAACATGACAACCTGAAAAATGATTTTTCAAAATTTGAAAAATGAACTAGTTGACACGTTTCCAAATCCCGTGTTTTCTTTACATTACAAAATTCTCGGTGAAGAAGTAAAAATTCTCAACATCAAGATTCTATAAAAATATATTTGTACAGAAAATTGTAAAAAATTCTAATTTTCATCTTTGAGGTGCATAAATAACCATGTTTTCAAATTCACTATTTGTATATATGAATATGTTGTTTGTCTAGACTATTATTTTAATATTATACAGATGGATGATTGGAAGCGAAATTGTGGAAAATTTTACGCAACATCCCCATAATGGAAGATTATTAGCATCATAATGTGTGCATTACTATTAATTGTTGTTAGGCCGTGACCACCATTCTCAATTACACCAAATACAACAAAACAACTGACATTGTGAATCTTCAATGGAGAATGGTCACGAAGAAATATGGAAACTATAGATAAGATTTTTATGTCTAGGATAATAGTTATTTTATCATGGAGTCATGTCTCACAAGTACATATGTCATCACAAGAATATGGATGAAGAAAATCTCCTTACAATTCCATGGAGAGACTACCTTCAAATGTAGCATGATTTCACCCTTCATTATACACCCACCTCTAGATGGCAAGGCGGCCAAGTTTATCGAAAGTGTCATTGCATGGTGGGATAACATTGATCACCATTTGGAAGAACATGAACAATGGAGGTATGAAGAGTGGTTAGCAACACATCGTGACTTTGATGAGTGTGACAACGACTGTAGTGGGGATACCTACACCGACCTTTGTCACCTACCTTGAGTCCCTATATATTTTGTAAAAGTGGAAGAAAATTCTTTTGAAAATGTATTCCACACATTTTTTGATGAACTATATCGTTTTGTATCACATAAACATGTTATGTACTAGTTAACAAGTAAACACATAATATACTTATATGGGTTTATACTTGCATGGTCAATCTTCTTTTCATAATATACTCTTATAATTTTTGTTACAATCTTAGTTACAAAACATCTCATCACTGGGGTGAAACTCCCCTACATCAAATACATCAATACAAATCATATCTCATCATCCTCATCACTATATGGTATTACAAGAGTAATAGAGCTCAATGCCTCACCGCTAACTCTGTGTCACCGATCACGACCTCGCTATCTCTCCAATTTTCTCTGTAGTAGTGTCACCTTTGTAGACTACTATGTAAAAATACTTTGTAACTCAATAAAATGAGAACAAACATCTTGCACTAAGGGATTTCCACCCACCACCTCTCTAGCTTATCATGTCTCCTCACGTGCCTTGTCCCTCTCGCTCAGCAACATGGTACACATTGCTGTTGCTATAGCCACTGGCTCAAACAAATGGGCATGCTTTCCGTAAAATCATCCACATGCTCTAGCATCCCTCTACCCACAAGAATGTTGGTGGGAAAATTCTGTGTCAATGTGCATATAGATGTGTCCACAATCAAGGACCAATACATGTCACCTACAACCAATAGAACAACACATTAGATAACCATAACCATCACATAAGTAAATAACCAATCATACAACATAACTATACAGATACTCATGCTTCGTTATCGCTGCATGCATTGTTGGGGGCATGTGCTTGTCCCTCCACTCCTCCTCCCTATGGTAATCCCACTGCATCTGCAAACAATGGAAACAAAAAAACCCATCAACATGCCACACACCATGCATGATATGACTAGTAAACCCCGCATCATCTGTGTCTAACATCTCTATCTCCACATTGGCCAAGTATGAATCTGGGAGGTACTATCTGCTCTCTTATGGGCCTCGGTCTAGCTCCGGCCCTCCTCGATGCTCTAACAGCTCTAACCCATACATATGGATCTGGGGGCACATCCCTGGGCATACCAAATTTTGAGATACCTTCTCACACTAGAATAATTCAATCATGTTTGGAAACCAATCCTTTAACCACATTGTCCTCCGTATGCATCGTAGCTCTATCCATCCTCTAACCATCCTCCATAGTCTTGGTATGGCCTCCAAATCACTGCCTCTAGTCCCATTTGATCTTTCAATTCTCTATAGATGTCAATATCCATCTTCCACCCACGCACACCAATCCATCTCCTAGAAAATATGTCTAGCCCATCCCAATCTTCTTGCGGACTACCAACTAGCCTTAATACTACTATATGCTCGTAGGCCCATATATGCAATAATGTAGTAGCTTCAATCCCACCTCCATGCTCCTCTTGTGTAAATATATAAATATATCTATACAAGAGGGCAAACACACATCATGCCCAAGCATACCTAGTACTCTCCTCCTCTAGGTGGTGGAAAATATCATGCATCTTATATAAAATGCACACACCACCTCTAATCAGGGGATCATTTTTTATATCAAAAGTTCCCTAAACATCCCTTAATTATGTTAGTGCAGAAGATCATTTCACGAGATTTTCTTTGACTATTTGAACGTCAAAAATGGAGTCGCATGTGCAAATGGTGTCTAGTCAAAGATTGGTGGTCAACATTGGTCAATAGAAAAATGAATGATTTTGAAATCATCTAAAGTCAGCACCATTGTGTATATCTCACCAACACCTTTTGACACATTTTGAATGGACCAAATCGAGTCCGTATGTAAAAGTTATGACTAGTCAAAGTTTGGTCAATTGGTGGTCAACGAGTAGAGGATGTGCCAAGTGGACAAATAATATGGTGACACATGGCATACCAGTAGATCTGCACGTGGATTTGGGCACATGGAATGTGGGTTTATGATTTACCCACATAAAAAGGTTTAGAATATTTTTATAAAAATAAATTAATTAAAAAAAAACCACGTAGGGTTGGTCAAAGCCTTAAAAAAGGCTAAAGAATATTGATTTCCCACCATATGTGGGATAACCCACATGAGAGAAAGGTGGGAAGTTTAAACCCATGTATATGTGGGATGGGATTTTATCCCATTTAACAAATATCCACCTAATGTGGGATTTAACCCACCTAAATATGCATGTTGCTCCCTATGGGATTATAAACCCATCCACAATGCTACGGGTTAGGCTAATAATAGCCTTTAGATAAATAATGTAACATTATTTTAAGGGCCCCATTTGGGTATAAATAGGGGACCCTTTTCATTGTAAAAAACACAGCATTGAGACAATTTGGGACACGAGACTAAGAATCTTATTATTTTTTAAGCTTAATTGTGGGATTTGAGAGAAATAGTAATAGGGTAATTTTAATATAGTTTTGTGAACTATATTAAAATCCTAAAATTACTATATGCAAATATTGTTTATTGGCCTATTATTTTTAGGCAATAGTAGATGAAATATTTGTGATTGGGAGTTTTATAAACTACCCAATAGGCCCATTGAGCCACAATATTTTTCACTTGTGATGCCTGGAGTATCGACCGGAGTGCTAGAAGGACGCATTGATAGCGTTTAGAAGGTTGATCAAGTTCGAAGGAGGTTGTGCATCAGGAAGGTGGAGAATGATTCGACTAATCATCGGAAGTTCTTCAAAGGACTGGCGTACTACTAGGCAAGTGGAAATTCCATTAGATTGTATTGTAAGAAATAACATTGTACTTACAAATTTTTACTAGTGGAATGGTTCGAAAGAACCTAGAGACGTAGGCCATTTCCGAACTCCATAATCAATCGTGTGTAATTTTCATTACATTCTTGCATTAATTTTAAATTGATTACTTAAAAGGAGTAACTTGTCAGAAAATATTAAAAGCCTATAGGGTTCGAGATCAAGTGGATAAAAACTTGATCATTTTCGGATCAAGTTAGTATCGGAGCAGTGGTGTGATCGTGCTTGTAAAATTGCTAATCTCCGAGCAAGTTTGGTATCGAGAATAGTTAATTTGAGAGTGTGATTACTTCAAGTTAGTACAGTTGGTTCAATTTTTTTGAACATGGTACAAGTGCACCATGGGAAAGATGTCCAAACAGGTGAAACTTGAGGAAATTGAAGCTTATAATTGGTAGATCCAGGAAGAGAAATATGTCATGCGATTAATGTATTAATCCTTGGAAGAGGATAACGCCGCTTGAAAATGGAACTACAAACCAAGGATGAGCTCTTGGCAAGGTTGTAGTGTGGTGATCAAAATAAGGAAATACCTCTAACTTCAGATGCAGAGACCATGGTAGATGAGTGCACTGTAAGTTGTTCACCACGTGAATCTTCTTCCTCCCATTCGGTTTGAGTTCTGTAATGATGCCTTTGGATCCATATTGTTATTTAAAATGATATTTGATGGAAGGGCCTTAGTAAAATGGCCAAGGCATATCTAATCCAATACAAGTCTAGGATCATCCTATTTTTTCAAGTTTGGGTTATCCTAGTGCGGGAATGGAAATTGGAGATTGGTCTAAGAATCTTGTGACGGGAGACAAGCTTTCAAAAGAAAAGTGAATACCCCACTAGTCCTGCAAGAATATTCTAATAAGGAAACTTGTGCTTTGTCATCACAAGTAGGATGTGGTAAGAGAAATCAACGTAGAGGTAATGAGATTCCACGTCCATTTTTTACCATAATCATAAGCACAATGAAACTTCTTATCCATGTTTTCACTTAAGAAGTATGGTTATATTTTCATAAAATGTGGAATTCCTTTTCATGTTCTTTTTGTGGATTGTATAATCATTATGTCGCCATATGCTGAAAGAGAAGGAAATTGATGAAAAGTAAATGCCATTTTCGAAGAATAAGGAAAATCGAAAGACCAATTTTGTCACACACAGAGTCGAGAAATGGAAAAAGGAGTTCCTCATCCCTAGAAGAAGGAGATTAAGAGGAATTTTTGTTCTCATTGCTAGAGGAATGGGCGGGTGGAAAATTTCTAGAAACTACATCCATCTCACCATCGAGTAATGGAAAGCCAAAGATGGAATAGAGGCCTATTCAGAAGGAAAAGGAGGTTTCTACTCCACCACCGGTTGACAATTCAACCTAGGACCACGTAATAACGAGAAAGTGAAAGTCCTTTAAAATGGTCACGTCAATAGTTTTTCAATTCTATATTACATAATTGATTGATGAAAAGTATGCGGTATTTTTTGGAGATCATATTTTGTGAGAAAATGCTAAGAGAAAGGTTTACCATACTCAATGTATTTTCTTACTTAGAAAATTTGATTAAATAATCCAAACATATCTCTTAATTAGCTTGTGAGTACCTATTATAACTTGGATACATGATTTAACACATATTAAGCTTAAAGATCATCGGCCGAAGTTGTGCAAACATTTGAGCTCATGGGTGTTAGCTCAAATCTTCATTTTGTGTAGAAGTGTTGAAATACTATACACTAAAGAGTATTGTACACTTTCCATAGTTGTCTGCCTTTGGGGTTCGAGGCGGGGGGTTGGGCCAGCAGTGGGGAGTCGGGGCGGCCCCAAAAAAAAATTTTTTTGGGCCTTAAAACATGTGCCCGATATATCGGGAAACATGATTTTCTCATATGGGCAGGTTTTTGACCCATAGGTTTATGGGATGGTTTTGGCCCATGGTTTTGATACCCACGGTTTTGTAAAACTACTTAAGCAGTTGTCTATTTATATGGTTTTGTGCATATGGTAGATATAATAAAACATTGCAGATGTGTTTTGAATTTGGGTGTGAATTCTATAGAGTTTGTTGAGCATAGCTCCAAACAGATCTGGGTATTGTATTGAGAGAGCGGTGGCTTGTAATAAAATTGAGCAAGTGATTCTTTGGTGGACGTAGCCCAAATTGGGTGAACCACGTTAAATATTGTCTCTTTGTGTTGTGTTATTTTATTCTGCACTTTTATTTGAGATCTGTAATATTTTTGCATATTAGTTTCTACTGTTGCGATTTTGTGAGGGATTATTCCACATATTTTATCCCTTATTTCCTAACAATTGGTATCAGAGCCTGGTTTGGTTTTTTGAAGTGTTGAATCATAGGGAAATTTTTATCTTGAGTGGGAGCTATGATAGATGATGGAAGATCTAGGGTTGATAAATTCAACGGGAAGAATTTCAGTCTTTGGAAGATGCAGATGGAAGATTACCTTTATCAGAAGGATCTTTATATTCCATTTATCGAGAAGGTGAACAAACCCTCGAGCATGATGGATGTGGAATGGGATTTTTTGGATAGGAAGGCACTTGGGACAATCATTTGTGTCTTGCATCTTTGGTATTATTTAATGTTTCAAAGGAAAAGACTACAAAAGAACTGATGGATGCATTAGGGAAGTTGTATGAAAAACCCTCTGCCTCTAATAAGATATTTTTAATGAAAAAGTTGTTTAATATGAAGATGTCTGAGAATGGTTCAGTAGTAGATCATTTAAATGATTTTAATATGGTTGTAAATATGCTAGCTTTGGTTACAATAGAATTTGATGAAGAAGTTAGGGCTTTATTAGTTTTGTGCTCTTTACCTGAGAGTTGGAATAGCCTAGTAATGGCGGTAAGCAACTCGGTTCAGCTAACTCAAAGTTGAAGTTTGAGGATGTTGTAGGGGTGATTCTAAGTGAGGAAATGTGAAGAAAAATCTCTGGTGAATCTTCTACTTAGGGAATGCTTTGATAGTGGAAACTAGAGGGAGATAGAAGAATAGAGGAAGCCATGGAAAATCAAAGGATCGGGCAAGGTCAAAATCCAAAAGCAAGATAGTATATGTTGGCATTGTGGAAAGTCTGGGCATGCAAAGAAGGATTTTTGGGAGCTTGGGACAAGAAGAAACAATAGGAAGAAAACAAGGAGGCAAATGTGGCAATGGGTAATGTATGTCAGGATGCTTTTGATTCTTTCTTTGCACAATATTACTTGAATCTTGGGTTTTAGATTGGGGGCTTCTTTCCATGCTACTCCACATAGGCATTATTTTGTTGATTATGTTCAAGGAGATTTTGGGCATGTTTTTCTTGGTGATGATGAGCCTTGCAACATAGTTGGAAAAGGTTCTATTTAGGTTAAGATGTAGAATGGGAATACTTGGCTATTGAAGGATGTCAGACATGTGCCTACATTAAGATGAAATTTGATATCGGCGGGGTAGTTGGGAAGTGATGGTTGTACTGTGATATTTACAGTGGACTCTTGGAAGGTTACCAAGGGTGCTCTTGTGGTGGAAAGAGGTAAGAAGGTTGGAACCTTGTATTTAACCACTTATAGCACTAATGTTTGTAATCTTGTGGCTTCAGAAGTAGATACAACATTGTGGCACTATAGGCTTGGTCATATGAGCCATAAGGGCATGGAGATCATAAAGAAGGATTTTCTGGATATACAGAAATAGTTTGGAGTTTTGTGAGGACTGCATATATGGGAAACAAAAGTGAGTAAGGTTTCTCAAGGTTGGACCTACAAAGAAAGAGAGTAAGTTAGAGCTGGTGCATTCTGATGTGTGGGGGCCGGCTCAGGTATCATCTCTTGGGGGTTCAAGTTATTATGTTACTTTTATTGATGATGCAACAAGGAAAGTTTGGGTTTATTGTATTAGAAACAAATATGATGTATTTGACACTTTTGTTAAATGGAAAGCCTTGGTAGAGAATGAAACAAGTCTTAAGCTAAAATGTCTCAGGTTAGATAATGGAGGGGAGTATTGCAGCAATGAATTTGATGATTATTGTTCTAAGAATGGAATCCATAGGAAAAAGATGGTTCTAGGAACTCCATGTAGAATGGGGTGTTCAGAAAGGATGAACAAAACAATAATGGAACGTGTTAGGAGCATGAGGTTACATGCAGGACTGCCTCTTTCTTTTGGGGGAAGAAGCGGTGAGCACACTGGCTGTGTACTTGATAAAGAGAGGACCCTCAAGTGCCTTGGATGGAGGCATACCTGAGGAGGCTTGGTATGGTAAGAAAGTTGATTATTCATTTCTTAGAGTCTTTGGATGTGAGGTGTTTGTCCATATAGACAAGGATGATAGGACCAAGCTAGAGGCTAAATTAGAAAAATGTACTTTCATTGGTTATGGTGGTGATGACTTTGGATATAAATGTTGGAGTATTAAGGACAAGAAAATCATTCGATCTAGGGATGTGGTCTTTAATGAGAAAGTCATGTATAAAAAGCAGTTGTAGGAAAATAGGGAAGAATCCAAGAAAGAATATGCAGTGGTAGAGGATCTTCCGGATGGGAAAGTGACACATGAATCAGTTCAGGAACCTCCTCAACAGGAACCCCAAACTCCTATATTGAGGAGGTCTTCTAGGGTAAGAAGAGAACCTGAACATTTTTCTCCTTCTCTTTATTATTTATTACTCATTGATAGTGGAGAGCTAGAGAGCTTTGATGAAGCAATGTAGGTAGATGCCAGGAAGAAGTGGGAGCAAGCCATGGATGAGGAGCATCAGGCTCTCATGGAGAACCAGACATGGGATTTGGTGAAGCTACCCGAAGGAAAAAGAGCATTACAGAACAAGTGGGTGTTTAGAGTCAAAGAGGAAGAAGGAGGAAAGAAAAGATACAAGGCCGGTTGGTGGTCAAGGGGTTTGCACGAAAAAAGGTATAGATTTTGATGAGATTTTTTCTCCTGTAGTAAAAATGACTTCTATTAGAACTGTTCTAGGAATAGTTTGCAGAAGACTTGCACTTAGAACAGCTTGATGTAAAGACTACATTTCTCCATGGTGATTTGGAGGAGGAACTATATATGCAGCAACCAGAGGGCTATGAGGTCAAAGGTAAAGAGGAGATGGTGTGCAAACTGAAGAAGAGCTTGTATGGCTTGAAACAAGCTCCACGTCAATGGTATAAGAAATTTGATAGCTTCATGATGGAGCAAGGTTATATTAGATGTCATTCGACCCATTTGTGTATCAAAGAAATTTGAGGATGGAAGTTATATTATCCTTTGTCTGTATGTGGATGACATGTTGGTTGTAGGTAAAAACATGTAGGAAATAAAAGTACTCAAGAAGTAGCTAAGTGAATCCTTTTTATGAAGGATTTGGGGGCAACCAAACAAATCCTTGGTATGAGGATATCTCGGGATAGGAAGGAATGAAAGCTGACTTTATCTCAGGAAGAGTACATTAAGAAGGTCTTGGAGAGGTTTAATATGTAGGATGCTAAACCGGTTGGGACTCCTTTGGTCAGGCCATTTCAAGTTATCAAAGGAGCAGTGTCCCAAGAGAAAGAGGAGAGAAACCAGATGTCAAGGTACCTTACTCATCAGTGGTTGGTAGTTTGATGTATGCCATGGTGTGCACTAGGCCTGATATTTCCCATGTAGTGGGAGCGGTGAGTAGATTTATGAGTGATCCAGGTAGAGATCATTGGCAGGTAGTAAAGTGGATCCTTTGGTATTTGAGAGGGACCATGGGGAGTTTTTGTGCTACAGATGGATCAAACACCACTTTGTGTGGTTATGTAGATTAGATATGGCTGGAGATGTAGATAGCAGGAGGAGCACAATAGGTTATGTTTACACTGTAGGTGGGACAATAGTGAGCTGGATTTCATGACTACAGAAGTTGGTGGCTTTATCAACCACGAGAGGTGAGTATGTTGCTGCCATAGAGGAAAAAAAAGAAATGATTTGGTTACAACAATTACTTGAGGAGTTGGGGCATAAGCAGGAGGAAGGAAAGTTGCATAGTGATAGTCAGAGTGCTATACACCTAGCTAAGAACTCTGCTTTCCACTCTAGGATGAAGCATATATAGTTAAGGTACCATTTCATCAGGACAACTTTGGAGGAAGAGAAGTTGAAGCTGGAGAAGATTCATACCAGTCAGAATCCTATAGACATGATGACCAAGGTGGTCACAAGGGAAAAACTGAAGTTGTGTTCAAGCTTTGGTTGGTCTTCATGGAAACTAGTGAAGGGTTGAGAAGCTTGCTCAGAGGAAAACTAGTCTCCAAGTGGGAGATTGTTAGGTTGTGGAGCTGTTTTCATGTGAGAAAGTGTTGAAGACTATACACTAAGAGTATTGTACACTTTCCATAGTTGTCTCACGGGGTTTGGGGGTCGGGGAGGCAGGGGTCAGGTGGGCCCCCGGTAGTAGGGGTTCGGGGTTTAGCCCCAAAAAAAATTTTTTTTTGGGCCTTAAAACGTGCCCGATATATCGGGAAACATGATTTTCTCATATGGGTGGGATTTTTGACCCATAGGTTTATGGGATGGTTTTGGCCCATGGTTTTGATACCCATGGTTTTGTAAAACTACTTAAGTAGTTGTCTATTTATATGGTTTTGTGCATATGGTAGATATAATGAAACATTGCAGATGTGTTTTGAATTGGGTGTGAATTTTGTAGAGTTTGTTGAGCATAGCTCCAAACAGATCTAGGTATTGTATTGAGAGAGTGGTGGCTTGTAATAAAATATGAGCAAGTGATTCTTGGTGGACGTAGCCCAAATTGGGTGAACCACGTTAAATATTATCTCTTTGTGTTGTGTTATTTTATTCTGCACTTTTATTTGAGATCTGTAATATTTTTGCATATTAGTTTCTATTATTGCGATTGTGAGGATTATTCACATATTTTATCCTAGAGGCATTGTGAATATTTTGTATATTAACAAAATGGTAGTTGTTAAATCATCGATTGAAGCATATCCACGAAATGGTCATTCATTAAATTATGAAGAATCCATCATGGGCATCTCGAAGTGAAAATGTCACCTCGATATTGTTTGTCAAGAAAAAGGAGCTCTCAAAATATTAGCTCGAAATGTCATTGAGTCGAGGCATTGCATTGCACATTCAAATGGTAGATGATCATCAAGAATAACATCATCCATTGGAGGTTTGAGGTCTTAAAAAAGGCTTAACATCATGCATTTGAGGCATTGAAGTCTAGAAAGGGACGTGAAATTAGGTTGTAACTTCATTCTATAAGAGTCTCTTATGGCCCTAAAGGATGGTACGACAAGTCATTACCCATCAACCGACATCGGATCAATAATATCTCTACTGCAACATGGAGTTCCTTGAACCAGTTTGGATTCTATGGAATCAACTTGAAACCAGAGTTATGTTATAGAGTCAAATAAGATCCGTGTTAGATATCTGGAAGCGTCGCTTTGCACAATAGAGGCATTGAGGTCTTCTTCGGATATCAGTGGTGGTAGCAGGAAGCACCATGGCCCCATAACCCACAGGTCTAGGATCAGAATAAAGTTGTCAAAGTGAGAGTGTTACGAGAGGAAGAGACCAAAGAGTCACTTCTAAGTTAAAACAATGAGTTTCTAGATTCAAATAAGATGGCAAAATGTTCCAATATAAGATTTTGCGACAAACAAGCTTTTCGTATTAGGGAGGTGTGATTAGGGGATCATTTTTGATATCAAAAGTTCCCTAAACATCCCTAAATTTTTCATTGCAAAATATCATTTCAAGAGCACCATTTCACCGAATATTTGAATGTAAGAAAGCGAAGTTCGTATGTGTAAATGGTGTTTGGTCAAATATTGGTCAACAATTGGTCAACATTGGTCAATGGAAAAATGAATGATTTTAAAATAATTTTAAGTTAGCACTATTTTTAGTAGATCTCACCAAACACTTTCCGACACATTTTGAAGAACCAAATCCGAAGTGCGTATATGCGAAAGTTATGACCCGAGCTTCAAAGTTCGGTCAATTGGTGGTCAATGATGAGAGGATGTGCCAAGTGGACAAATAATATGGTGACATGAGGCATAATAGTAGATCTGCATGTGGATTTGGGCACATGGAATGTGGGTTTATGATTTACCCACGTAAAAATGTTTAGAATATTTTTATAAAAAAGAAATTAATACAAAAAAACCACGTAGGGTTGGAGAAGCCTTAAAAAAAAGGCTAAAGAAATTGATTTCCCACCATATGTGGGATAACCCATGTGAGAGAAAGGTGGCGAAGTTTAAACCCACATGTATGTGGGATGGGATTTCATCCCATTTAACAAACATCCACCTAATGTGGGATTTAACCCACTTAAATATGCATGCCACTCCCTATGGGATTATAAACCCATCCACTAATGCTATGGGTTAGGCTACTAATAACCTTTAGATAAATAATGTAGCATTATCTTAAGGGACCCATTTGGGTATAAATAGGTGACACCTTGCATTGTAAAAAGATATTGAGACAACTTTGGAGTCACCGAGGACCGAGAAGCTTATTATTTTTAAGCTTAATTGTGGGATTTGGGAGAAATAGTAATAGGGTAATTTTAATATAGTTTTGTGAACTATATTAAAATCCTAAAATTACTATATGCAAATATTGTTTATTGGCCTATTATTTTTAGGAAATAGTAGATGAAATATTTGTGATTGGGAGTATTTATAAACTACCCAATAGGCCCATTGAGCCATAATATTTTTCACTTGTGGTATGGAGTATCGAGGAGTGTATAGCCGAGGACGCATTGATAGCGTTGGGAAGGCTGATTGATTTTGAAGGAGGAGGTTGTGCATAAGAAAGGTGGAGAATGATTTGATTTATCATCATAATTTCTTGAAGGATGGCATACAACTATAAGTGAAAATTCCATTAGATTGTATTGTAAGAAATAACATTGTACTTACAAATTTTTAGTAGTGGAATGGTTGAAAGAACGTGTTGGTGTGAGTTATCGTATGTGTCCACTCACATTTGGAGGTCATCTCACATGGGTTTGGGTTAGGTTTAGGGTTATGGTTTATGAGTCATGCACTAGGGTTACTAATACCCTATATGTACCCTTTCATTTCGATTTATGAGTATGCCAAGACACTCCACTATCTTTCTCTACATGTGTAAACTTTGTTCTATTATGCAAGTTATTGGTTATTGATCAATTCTTCCTTGTGATTACCTTGAAGCCATTATGATTCAACTAGAGTGCAACTTCATCATGGTGCATAGTTTTTGATATGATTCGTCATCTCTTTCATGGTAAGAATAAGATCGAGTAAACTTGCACTCATTTTTTTGAGTTGTGATTACTAAATCATTTTCATTTTTAACTCCTCGTGTAAGTTTTCGATCATTATATTTTGGTTTTCCTTGCTAAAGTATTTAATTGGTCTTAGAAATTTTTCGGTTTTTTGTGTTCTTCGTGCGCATGTGCGAGATCTCCTCAAATTTTAGGGTTTTACTGACTACATTTAGCTAGATTTGTAGCTAAATCATGTAGATCAACTAAAATAGATATTCACGTCAAAAATTCTTGTTGTTGGCATTTTGGACTGCAACATTTGTGGGGTTTTGGGTTTTCTATCCGAGCCTTCTCTCCTCTTTGGTGTGTGTGTATGTTGGCCATGCTTTCTCCTCAACACTCATGGCTCATTTTTGGTTAAGCCGTGTTTTAGCTCACTCGTGGCTCATTTTTGGTCTTTGGCCTACCCTCCCAACCACTTGTGGCTCATTTTTTTGGTCTTCTCATTAGCTTTGTTGGATTGTGCAAAACGTGGTCTTCTCGTGGCTATGTGCTCCTCCCCACTTATCACCCCGATGTGGCTCCTCCTGCTCATGTGGTCGGCTCACACCTCCTCTCCCTCCCTCTCTCTCTCTAACACATGGATTGCAACCTAAAACTAGTCCGAGTCCTCTCTGTCGTGAATTTATCTCCACCTGCATTTTTTTTCTCTCAAAACAAAACCACCGTAAGTTCCTTTATTTTTTTGTTATGTTTTTTTAATGCTTTTTGGTAACTATTTTTTAAATACTTTCTAATTTAAAACACAAAGAGATTAATCTATTTTTGGTTAGATTTTTTAAAAGCTTTCCATTTTATAAAAATACTTTCTAATTAGAATACTTTCTCTTTTTGTGTTTTTAAAAAATTTCAACCGATTTTTTATAAATTAGCTGGAATAATTTAAATTTTCATTAAAAGGAAAGTATTTTTAATATTTAATTAGGATTTTTTAAATCTTAATTAATTAATTATATTTAACTAAGTTTTTTTAAAAAATATTAATTAATTAATCGTATTTAATTAGATTTAATTAAATCTAGCTTCTTTTAATTATGATTTCTCATTTGTGGTTAGTATTTTTTTAAATATTGTTTATTAACGTAATTATCATTTGAAAAAAAGTCCAAATAGCTCTAAAATTAGCCTAACTCAAATTCGGGTTTCAAACGGTAAAATTTTAAATGCGTTATTGCCAAAAATTTTTTTTACTAATCGTGCGCTCAAGTGTGCAGTGACACTCTGAGCACCTCTTGTCTTCTGTGTGCCTTTCCGGTGTTTTGAAGATCATCAGAACTCATTTTGAGTTCATATAAACATTGTATATTACCTTTATTATTTCTTGTGACTAGTGAGTGCATCCACCATAGTTTACAGCAAGGGGGTATCATTTGCGACGTGAGACATTTTTTCTCACAACTAGGATCTGATTTCACCTCCTTCCTAGTTTTTGCTATTGTGCTTGTATACGGTGTCACTTTTTTGCACTCCACAAAACACGATTGTGGTCTCCTCTCTTACACATTATTACGCTAATTGCAAGGTGAGTTACCAAGTGTTTTACGATGCACACGCTCGGACCGATTGTATTCAACACACTAAACTATAAAGTCAGAAAGTAGGGGTTTATTATATGTCTTGGTTGGTTGTGTTTCTTTTTGCATTTCTTCTCTCTCTATTCACTATGGATGCACTTTCAATTCCTTTTCTTATGCCATTAAACTTCTTGAATGGAGATCAAAAATGATTATGAAACTAAGGGCTAAAGGGTTATATCACATCACCATGAGAACCGAGATTGAACAGATGACGACCCTTAAAAAATCTAAGTGGATAAACCGTAGTAGTGATGAAGCTTTAGGTCTTCTTTGCATGTCTGTTTCTCTTGACTTTCTCTTCCACATTGAGTCATCTAAAACACCTAAGTATGCGTGGAAAACATTAGATGAAATGTTTAGACAACAAGATGACATAAGAGTGCATGAGTTGGAAAATGAACTACTAGGGTTAAATCCTAGTGATTTTGAAAACCTACAAGCATTCTTCTCAAAGTTTGCCCACACTAGATCGTTTTTAAAGGAATGTCAATTAGAGAAGAAAGATTCTCAACTGATCTTGTCGATTCTCTCTAAGTTAGGTCCTAAATATTCTATCTTCGTGTCAAATTTTTACGCTACAAAAGCTACTTTGGGCAATACTTGGAATATGCCCTCTTTTGACCATTTTTCGTCCCAACTCATTAGAGAACAGGACAAACTCATTCAAATGGGGTCTCTCAATTCCAAGTCACATGCCCTTATAGCAAGTACTAGCAAGGAAAAGAATACTGAAAAGAAGAAAGAAAAAAGTATCAACCTAAGAAGGAAACCAAGACCGATACTAAAAATAACATGAACGCTTCGACTTCTGAGCCTAGAGCACAAAGAAAGTATTTGTGTTCCTATTGCAAGAAGCCTAGTCACAAAGAGCATCATGTATGAGAAAACAAATTGATCACCTTACTCAATTACTTGAGAAAAATAAAATAGGTGTTCCTGAGTCTATCAAACAAAATGCTCTGAAGGCCGAGTCTTCCACTACAAAAGGTTCTAAATATGATAAGAAGAAAGGAAAGGACCTTACAGAGCCTGCGAGTTGCTCCTTCATCAACATGGATTATAGATTCCGGTGCCTCACACCACATGGGTTTTTACATGTTGATTTCTCCAACATCGAGCCTTGTGGAATGTCCCAAATCACGATGGGTAATGACACGACAATGTCGGTTTCTGGTAGTGGATTGGTAGAGATGGATGGGGAACATTCAACCAAGTGTTGAGCGTTCCTGATCTCTCTACCAATCTCCTATCATTTTACCAAATTACTCACCTTGGTGAAGGAATGCGAGTAGAATTTGGTCCTAACTCGGTGATTATTTATGAGCTTAATGATGACACTACAGTGGCTGAGGGAAAGGTGGATCACTGTTCATGGTTATATAAATTTTCCCACTTTACTTCTAATTCTAAGCTCACCACCTTGCTCACTCATGAAAATGAGGTTAGTAAGCTATGGCATGAGCATTTCAGACATCTAAATTATCGCTACCTTGAACAATTGAGCCAAAATTAAATGGTCAACGGGTTACGCCACATCAATTTTTCTAAGGGTCTTTGTGAGGGTTGTAGACCTTGGAAAGCATCCTAAAAATAAATTTGACAAAGGAAAAGCATGGAGAGGTACTCGTCCCTTAGATCTTGTTCACAACAAAATTTTGGTCCATTTCCATCTCCTTCATTTACTAGAGCTCTTTATGTGTTAACCTTCATTGATGACTATTTGTGATATACTTGGGTATATTTTCTTAAGCTTAAGTCTGAAGTCTTTGAACATTTTCAGGACTTTAAGGCTCTTCTTTGAGAAACAAGTGGAATGGTCTACTAAGTTTCTTCAAACCAACAATGGAGGAATATATAAACAATAGGTTCATGGATTTCTATACTTGAAGGGATCTCCTTACAGCATACAATTTCTTATAGTCCTTCGTAGAATGGAGTTACAGAAAGAAAGAACCATACTCTTAAGGAGATGGCCACTTGTATGATTCACTCGAAGTCTCTTCCTCCATAGTATTGGGCCAAAGTAGTGAATTGTGCTTATTACATTCAGAACCGTGTTCCACACAAGGAAGTAAGAGGATGACACCCTTTGAAGCCTAGTTTGGATGCAAACCTGATGTTGAGCACTTTGAGTCTGTTGGATAAGGCTATGAGATTAGATTCCCAAGAAGAAATCCAAGGCTTTGGAACCACAATCCAAACCTTGTATCTTTGTAGGGTATCTGATGGTGTGAAGGGATATCGATTGATGAATCCTACTTCTCATGAGATGTATATTGAGAGAAGTGTTAAGTTTGATGAGTCTTCTCCGACTTCTACTTCTCCACCTATTGAGGTTCTTGACTCATTTGATTTAGATTCGACTCATTAGATGATGATGCTATTGAGTGTGCTCTTCTTCCTGATCCTCCCAACCATCAGACCTCTTGAGTCTTCTGATTCTGATAGTAGTGATGATGAGGACTATGTCCCTTCTCACTCAAGTGAAGAATCTTCTGACTCTGAGCCTAATCCTCTGGTCCTCTTTTGGCTAGGAAAACTTTGCAAAGTGCTAGAGATTTAGTTGGAGATACTTTGGATATGAGACATACTCGCTTAGATTTCATTGGACCCCACTCTTTCTTCACTTCTACTTATGATCCACAGTATTTTTGGGAGGCTTTTGGTATTCCTTGAGTGGGATTCTTCCATGGATGAGGAGTATTCCTCTCTCATGAAGAACGATACTTGGGATCTCACCCCTCTTCGAAAGGAAGAAAAATTGTTCGGTGTAAGTGGGTGTTCAAACAAAGTATGGAGTAGATGGAGACATAGAAAATTTAAAGAAGTGTGATTAGTAGCTAAGGGTTTCTCCCGGATAGTTGGGGTTTGATTATCTGAAACCTTTGCTCGATTGCGAAGATGACTTCTATTCGACTGACTCTTGCCATTCATTGCAACAAATAGATGGAAAGTCCATCAAATGGATGTTAAGAGTGCCTTCCTTCATGGGGACCTAGAGGAAGAGATCTACATGGAACAACCTTTAGGTTATGTCCATGATCCCTCCCTCATTTGTAAGTTAAAGAAGTCTCTTTATGGCCTTAAACAAGCCCCTCAGGCTAGCTATGCTAAGATGGACTCCTTACTTACATTACATCGGGGTTTACTAGGTGTCACTGCGATCCAAATGTTTTTATTATATGGCAAGATGACTCCATAATCATTCTGTTTCTCTATGTTAATGACTTGTTAATCACGGGCAATTCTTCCTCTATTATTGATTCTATGAAGATTTCCTTGGCCAATAGGTTTTCCATGACCGACTTAAGTCTACTCCATTACTTTCTTAGGATCAGATTTCACAATCTAACTCGGGAATTTTTATTTCGCAACCTAAGTATGCTCTTGATCTGTTAGCTCATTTTCAGATGTCTGATTGCAAGTCTTCTCCTACTCCTTTTCTTTCCGGGGTTAAGTTGGTTTTTGATTGCTCTACTCCCTTGGTTGATGGTACCCTTTATCGATAGTTGGTAGGGAGCTTGATTTACTTGACTCACACTTGACCGGATTTATCGTATGCTATTGGGATCATGTCTAGATTCATGTAGGAGCCACATGAGCTACATTGGAAAGTAGCTAATGGATCCTTCATTATGTTTGTGGCACCTATACTGATGGCATTCACTATCATAGAGGGGTGGATATTGACTTGATTGGGTTCATAGATTCTGATTGGGCTAGTGACTTAGATCATCGAAATCTACTTTTGGCTATAGTTTCTCTCTTGGTTCGGGTCCTATTAGTTGGTCAATAAGAAGCATAATGCAATTGCGATATCATCTATAGAGGTAGAATATAGAGAGAGAAGCGTTAACGCTACCATAGAAGCTATTTGGCTACAGGGTATTCTGACAGAGTTTGGCATCCACCTTCGGTGGTCTACCATTATCTACTGTGATAACATGAGCACTATCTCTATTTATAGAAATCCAGTTCAACATTAGCGGATGAAGCACATTGAGATCCATATGCACTTCATACGAGAGCTTATTCATGATGGTAGCATCGACATTTAGTACATTTAGATAACTGATCAGATTGCATATTTATTTACCAAGCCCTTCACTGAGATGAAGTTTCTTCACTTCTGAGTCTCTTATTGGGGTGAGGTCTTACTGCATGCACTCATCTTCTTCCTCGGCTATATAGTCCCTTTTCTTCTTCTTCTTCTAGGAAGATGTTGTTTATATATGGGCACCTTATCGAGGCCTTTTTATTTGCTAGGCCCCATTGACACATCTTTCTTAGTTGTTTAGGAGTGTCTTCTCTTTCTGTCTAACTCATCATAGCCACTACCCCAGCTTCGATGAAGGGGGGTGTTGGTGTGAGTTATCCTATGTGTCCTCCACTCACATTTGGAGGGTCATCTCACATGGGTTAGGTTTAGGGTTAGGTTTATGGTTTGCTTATGAGTCATGCACTAGGGTTACTCAAAGCACCCTATATGTACCCTTTCATTTTTATTTATGAGTATGCCAAGACACTCGTTGTCTTTCTCTACATGTGCAAACTTTGTTCTATTATGCAATTTATTCAGTTGTTGATCGATTCTTCCTTGTGATTATGTTGGAGCCATTACGATTCAACTAGAGTGCAACTTCATCGTGGTGCATAGTTTATGATATGATTCATCAAATATTTGAGAACCCAGAGATGTAGGCCATTGCTGAAATCCGTAATCAATCGTCTGTAATTTTCATTACATTATTGAATTAACTTTAAATTGATTACTTAAAAGGAGAAAATTGTTAGCAAATATTAAAAGCCTATAGGGGTTTGAGATCAAGTAGATAAAAATTTGATCATTTTAGGATCAACCTCCTCCACAACAATCGATAATGTAATAATTGTTATGTTTTGAATCATGACACCTCTTATGTTTATGCAAGTGCATATAATTGAACTCACGGTGTGATTGGATAACATGGGTACTATCTCTAAGTTGTGGGACTTTCTACTTGAGATAGATCTCTAGAGAAAGCCGGGTCATTACTCTAAACTACCTATACAATCTACTCTAATGTGGGAAACTAACCATTCTAATCTAAATTTCCAAGGAATAGGAGAGAATGCATGAAGCTTGAAAGCCTACACTAAAGTGGTGATACACCGGAAAAAGGAGGGTGTGAGAGTAGTTCTCAAATGTGTGAAATATGAAGCAAAGTGCACACTAGAAGAGGTGATGACAGTTCTCCATAATCTAGCAAAATGCATTCACAATGATATCCTAAGCATACACAATGATAATGGATCCTGCAAGAACATAATAATAGACACAATATTCTTGTAGAAAGATTAAAGGAGCAAGAAGATCCATGTAAGAAAACATAGCAGGGAAGATACATCCACAAACTAATTTTATTGTTTCATGATATGCAGTTCAATCTATTACAAGATAAGGGCCTCGATCACCATGGAAGGAGTCCACTACAAGGGCCTATAGCACATTGGCTTCACAAAGAAATTTTGTGACACAGAGCTTTGGGTGAAAACTCTCTCTCTTTACAATGAGCCCCAACACTCCAATTTATAGAAGAAATGAGAAGAGAAAGAGAAGGGAAAATGTAAATCCCAAAATCTGTCCTTCAACCACTTGTAAGAGGCATTAAATGGAGTAAAATGATTATATATTACTTGCAAAATGCTCCCCATCTGTCCCATGCTGCTGCGGCATGAGAAAGAATTATGACCATGCCTCTTAATTGCACTCCCAACCAAAAAAAAACTTTGTTATGAACCCAGCCACGTTTTGAAAAAAAAATCTTGATCAATATCTCTTCAAATATGAAATTTCTTAATTTATGCATTGGGCTCATGAGCCATGATTCCAACGGTACAAATTTTGTGTGATTTCATTAAGAAACACAAAATTTATGGCCTTATGCTTGAGGCGGGCCTATTTTGGGCCTAGTAGGCATTATTTTTTCTGTCATTTGACGGGAATGAGCATTAAGCGACTAGAGCCGAATATGTTTCTCTTAATTAAATATATCTACCCTCATTAAAAAAAAAAGAAAGTCCAATTTTTTGCATAGAGGACGTCGTGCTCATTCGAAAGTCCAATTTTGTGAAAATCGGAGCTCGGAGTCAAAAGTTATGGTCGTTTGAAGTTTCACGGGTCAAACGTTGAATTTTCATTCTTCTTCTTTGTCGGCCGTTTCAGCTTTTCACGTCCCTTGCATCTGTGCGTATTCCTTTTCATCAGATGTCCCAAACGAAAATCTCCTACTTTCAGCCGATTCGGGCCTCCTCATTCTGTTTGAGGTGAAGACACGTGGCGAGATTCCATTCGTTGGCGGCTCTTTCGGCTTTCCGCGTCCCACGCGTACTTTTGGCCCAACTGTCCTGGACGAAAGTCCCCTGTTTCACCGAATCGGCCGGTTCGTGTCCTCCGCGTACTTTTGTCCCATGTCCCAAAGCTGTCTTTGATTTTTCGGTGGTTAGCGTCCTAGCGTGCCTTTGCCCCGGATGTCCCAAATCAGCGAAAATAGCACTTAGTCGATTTTTTCCTCTTTTCGGCGGTTGATTTTTGCGTCTTGCGCATCCCGATGTCCCAACATGTCCCAAATCTGCGCGTGAATGGCGGCAGATTTTCAGCCGATTCGCGCCCGACGTCCCATCTGTCACCACTGAGACCTTTGGACTAGGACTTAGCCGATTTTATTTCTATTTTTTCGGCACAAGCTTGGCTTTCACAAATTTTCACATTTTTAAAACATGTTGGGTTTTCTTCTTGAATATGAGAGTTAGAAAGAAGCTGAGGGGACCCCAAAAACATGATTTTGGGCCTTAAATCAATATATTTTCTTGGGACTAAAGAATTTGATGCATGTTATCAAAATTACCTTGAGGGGTGAATTTTGGATAACAATAACCATAGCCATAAAACTTCTACAAGTGCAAAACCCTAATATCAAACTCACATCCAAATTACTATGGGCATCTCCGAGGCACTTGAGTCCCCACATAATACTACCTAGCGGCCCTCATCTATCTCTCCATATCCACCATAGGCATGACATGTACCCACTTTCAATAATAGGTAACCACAATATGGGATATAAATCCTCTAATGTGACTTTCATCTCACTATAGAGAGAATGTAGAGAGCCAAAATGTGCAAGTGTCTACACACCATCTCTCACACAAATCTATCAACATAGGCTTATTATGGGGCACATCCCCCATCATCGCTATGTACTGTAATCTGACATGGTCCATAACCTCCTAATCATCATCTGATAAACCCAACCTACTGAAACGTGCTCAAAATATGGCCACGACAAAACTCCTCGAATGGATGCCCCTCTGCACAAAGTTAAAAACCACCAAACATGATGTTAGAAAACCATATAGATTCACACATGCTTACTTATAACATCACTACACATCAAATTTCACATTTACATCACTCTGGACAAAAATCATGCTTTCGGGACATGGGCGTCCATGTCTGGGTGCTCCTATCCCAAAGGCCACTAGCGCCTTAAATTCTCTTGTCTAGGTCCAAAATGCTAAGAAAAAAAAATAATTTGGTTAAAAATTCCCCAAAAATGATGCTAAAAATGCATTTTTGAAAAAAAACGCACTTACAAACTCACTGTTATGCAAACTCGATGAAACTAGTCTTGATATTTGCATGCGCCCTTACATGACCACAAATGAAGCAATCACTACCATCTCAAAATGAATAGGTCATGGTTCTCTAACTTAAAACATCATAACACACTCAGAGCTCACTCTCACACTTGTGAAAAAGACAAATGAGTTGACCAATCACTTTTTCACTTAACTATTTATAGTTGCTTTTCATTATTCACTTTACTATGGTCGTTATTTTATGATCATTTTCTCAACTAATCCATGTTCGCATGATTTTCTCATATCTTGAGGATTCTCACTCAAATTTCCACCCTATTTGTAGCATTATTTTTATAGTTCCACCTACTATCGTATCGTACACATGACATACACACTAGTTCTCCTCGAGATTTTATTTCACTCAATCTACAAATATTTTTGTGAATTCCATCATACACTTGTTTATTACGTGCTTACTTTCGGCTCAACATTCATTCTCATTATCACTTCCCCTTTTACCGAAAGGGTGGAATACAATTAGGGTCATCTTATAATTCCCCTTACACCACTATGAGATCATTCTACACTTCTAATTTGTCATTGTCGATCATTTACTAATACACCATGTGACATTTCATCATTTTCTATCGATTCCCCTAATGACCTAACCTGGGGGCAACAAGCATAAAATATCTCTATGAGTAAAACAATCAAAACAAACAATCAACCTACCAATCAATATGTTCAAGTCTCTAACAATCAAAATCATACCATTCAATCGATATAATACAACACATTCAACCTCCCATATGACCTAACTTGGGAGTTACATGGGGCCTCCCAGGATAACCTAACTTTATAGTTATATTCTTTACTTTCCTAGATGACCTAACATGGGAAGTGTTGATGCGTAATCATAACACTCCTAATTGTTTTCAATTTGATGGATTGAAATTGTCAGTGTGATTGCATAACATGGAGCTTTTCCCAAAGTTTGGGACTTTTGCAATCGGGAAAGCTCTATGTGATTGCATAACATGAAGCTTTTCCCAAAGTTTGGGACTTTGTGGAGAAAGGCCAACTTCCTATTCATGTATCTATCACCACTCACCAATTTGTAGAAAACTAATCTAAATCCTTTCCTAAATTTTTCTAAGGAGACATGGATAAGAAGATGTAAGAAAAATAAACTAATCTACTGGAGGTGATGCACCAATAAGGAATGTTGAACATCTGCTTTGCATGGAGATGAAAACCAATAAGTTTGAAGGGATGAATACACACCACAAGTCAACCAATTGTTATGAATTCATTCACCATTAGACACAAACCATTAAATATGTAACACAATTTAACATGCACAATTAACCAAATTTGTAATGACAGATTAGGATAATATAATAAACACAAGAGAGGGTTGAACTTCATCTACATACTTATATTATTGCTCCACATATTTGATACAATGCATTACAATGGCCAAGAGGCACTAATTTGAATTACAACTTGAATGGGAGGTTTGAACTCCAAAAATTCACTTAAAGACAAGAGAAGAAGGGAGGGTGTAAAACAAGATTATCCAACATTTTGAAATGAGCCCCTCCTTACAATATATAGGAAGAATGAGAGAAGGGAGAGAGAGGAATTCAAAATCTTTCTTCAACCACACAAAAATGCATTAAAATCACCCGCAACAATGATGGGTGCCACTGTAAAAACCATGCCTATATGTACTTTTCCTTGTTGGAGAAGAAAGGAAACCCATACCTTCATCATTTGGGTAGGTGAAACATTTGGAAACACCCTCTAAAATAGCTGACTGTATTTCTCATTTTGTAATAATTAATTTCACTAAAATTATGAAAAAAGTTGTAGTTGTGTAGAGGAGATTGAGAGATTTCCAAAAAGTATGATTTAATGCAAATCCAAGCTCCCAGTCAAAAGTTATGGTCATTTGAAGATGAGGGTGCCATTTGCAATAAATGTGGGTAGTTAATCTTCCTTTTCGGACTCCAAAATTACATCACACCCTCCAAACTCTGAAATTTCAAACTTTCGGATTTAGAGCTTTGGGATAATCACTCAAGCTAGCTCGAGAGTTTTGAAATGTCGAACCTCCAAAGTCTGAAATTTAGATTGCGATGTTCAGACTTCCAAAATCATGTTCATGATGACATTGTATTTCATCCTTGAGCCAAAAGTTATGAAATTCTCAAAACCCCGAAGTCTAAAATTCAAACTTTGGGTTTCAGGACCTTTGTCTTTTTGGGGTTTGGGTTTTGATAGTTTTTGTGACTTCGGGTTTTAGGGATTTGGTACTTTTGGTTGATTATTCGAGTTATCTAGTTTTTGGGATTTGGGACTTTAGGTTTTAGGGATTTGGGACTTTGGGTTTCAAGGATTCTAGTTTTTGGGTTTGGGGGATTTGACTTTAGGTTTTGGGATTTTGGGGTTTTGGGGATTTGGGTTTTTATTATCATCCTGGCACATGAAACCTCAAAATCATGAAATTTCAAAGTCACAATTTCAAACTTCAAGTTTCAGACTTTTCCACTCCCCATGTGGCGTTGTTTATGTGAGCTCGTGAAACCTCATAAATTTTGAAACCCCGAAGTCTGAATTTCAGACTTCATGTTTTGGACCTTCTGTTCATTTTTTATGTTTCTTTCCATCAAATCCCCAAATTTCACTTTAGCCTACCTCCGAATGACCCCACCTCCGAAGTCTAAATTTCAAACTTGAGCTTCTTCATTTCCCCAACTCCTCTATAATCTACTCGGCATTAGACCGAGCTTTAAACAAGCTCCCATGTCTTCCACCTAACTCGTAAAGTGAGTTATCTATTTCCACCTAGCCCCAAATCCTTTCAATCTCGGTTAAGCCAATCTAATGACTACTGTGTCATTTAACCTTTGAGCCTTTTCCTTGTTCCAATGGAAAAGTCCGCCCTTCCATTTGACCGGGCCAGGTCTTTTAATCATCACTCTTGCAATGCCTCCTTGGTCGAGCTCTAAGGAAACTCGACCCATTCGGCCCTCTTGCTGATCTTGATGTGAGCCGGGAGAGCTCGATTTCCATTTTCATCGATGTGCCACCATCCAACGTTGATCACCATGCTTCTAGCTTCAATGTGATGATAAGCTTGGTTCAACTAGTCGATACCCCGCCGAGCTTGACGAGCTAATAGAGCTCGCCATTGAGATCCTTCTGACTCAGCTCTCTGAGTAGCTTGTCGAACTAATCATTTAGTTACCTTTTCAACTCACCATTGGACAATGGTCTCCCAACTCGCCAAGTAGCTCATCGAGCTCTTTTTGAAAACTTGGTTGGCCCTATGGGGACAAAATGGGGTTTTTTGAATCTCTGGAGCTTGATTTTGGGACCTTTTCAAAAAATTTGATGGAGGCGAAGGAAAGAGTACCTAGAACCCCATTATGTTAAATTTTTCCATCATGAGCTATTTTTACCATTTTTGTGGGCTAGAAGCCAAGTTTCACTATAATGGGATTTGTGATCATAGGGTGGCCTTGAATGGCCTAATTTGCTTTGAATACTTTTTGAATGTTCCAAAAATGCTTAAAATTTCTTTGTTAGACTCTAGGGAATCACCTACAACCTGTTTTACATCCTGTGGGGCCCACTTGGGACCTCAGGACTACCCTAGGACCTTGTTGGGAAATTTCGCCCATGGGGGTAAAAATTTTCAACATGAAGTTATTCTACATTTCACGTTTTCTTCCAGATGACATAACTTGGAAGCTATCACACACATTGCGGTGACACCATTGGAGTGGGGATAATGAGATGAGATTGCCTTTTTATACCACTGCTATATGGTATAACACATTTGATCGAAATCTTTGGATCCAAAATCACTAAAAATTGTATCTGTGTCCATCTCTAAAGTGGCTAGATCTTTTGATGATGTAGTTAAAGGTTGGAGAATAACACATCTTTCTCCCTACACTCTTCTTCTAATGGTAGGATTCCTAAATCCTCTGTTTTTTCATACACACGCCATCAAGTTGGGAACTCATCACTCCCTACCCCATCACATCATCATCATCATACAAAAATTAGGAATCATTAATCACTTAACATCACAATCTTGTTTAGTACACTTCATCATGGTCTCATGTCTCTCGTTATGATGCATGGATCAACACACGATCCATGGTTCATCATGTAATATTTTCTCATTCGAAACACTCTTATACCACATTCAAGTGTTCTTCTACAACATGAAATTTTTGGACTTCTCTCGGTGTGCATATCTCTAACTACTTTATGTTACCCAACTTTCACTCACCAACATAAAGTGGGGGAAAATGTAGTCACAAAATCACGCACTTAATACTATTATTATATTGCCAAGTATGTTGTTTTATATATGGATCTTGTGTAAGAAAAGTATTCACTGATGACCCATTCCATAGTCCAGTCATTTTTCTTGTTGGTCTTTACTGTTGTTGGTCTTATACATTTGTCACTCACTTGCACAATTTTGGTCAAGTCTTAGATATCCCTATATATTAGTACTCACTTAGTTGTTGTCACTAGTGTTTGCACTAGGGCATCTAAAGAGGGATTAGGGTGTGTCTAGGCGCCCTGGTCCCCATCACATTTGGTTTTATTTTTGACATTTGAGGTCGGTATTTTCGGTTTTCCCTCTCATCTCCCGAGGTACTAGTCGGCATGTCGGGTCATTAGTGTTGAAATTTGAGCAAGATATCCCTATATAAACATAACATACCTACCATTATAGGGGTGGAATATTTCTATCAAGGGCTAACTATCTACATAGAGCAAGGGACTACATTTGGGAATTATTCTGCATCACACACTACATAAGAAGGGGAGTTCATTTTATTCCATCCACCATTTTATATTTTATCTAGCTATTACCCATTATATCTACGTTATTGGTGCTAGGAAAACCTAGGCACATTATTGCACACACAAGAAAATAGAACTACATTGGTTTTGAGATGTGGTGTAACGCTAAGGTGTAAGTCCACCATTGTGGCGGTTTAGGATAGTCCAGGACAGTTTGACCCCTCATTTTGTAACTTTATTTTTTTAGGGTTTGATGCTTTGTGTGGGGTTTTGCAGGTGATTCTTTATTATAGGTTTTGATGACATTTGAAAACCAAATGTGACATTTACATGACCAAAGGTGAAGTACTGTGAATACCTAATGACCATATCAAGATCAGATTCTCATTTTGTGTAGACCAGTGGTGCCCATATTTTAGACTAGGGCACCCAGACTCCCTCATCCTTCCCTAGGCACCACAAACTAGCTAGATATGCCTCCACTACAATTTTTAAAAGTTTTTTATGACGTTATGTTCCACCTTTCCATCACTCTATTCAGTCCTAGATCACTGTGAGGTAATTCTAATTTAGGTAAGTACCTTTCCCTTTTATTTTATTTCATTTAAAATATAAAATAAATTACTTAACATTTATATTTCATTTGTATGTCATTTATCATAGCTATACATTTCTAATTTTAATAAAATACTAATATTTATTTGAATCAATTCCTTTCTTTCTCATGGAGGTATGATTCATCTAGGCATGGAAGTTACAACACTCCAAATATGTGCTTTCTTTTTTTTGATCTATGAGTATGAGTAGACCATTTTCTAATTTGCATTCACAAGTTCCTTGAGTTCATTTTAGCTTTTTAATTACTTGGAGGAAATTTACATTATGTTCGAATGAAACTTCATTGATGTGCACGTCATCTCATGAGATCTTCTAGCCCTCTTTTAGGGAAATTCCTATGACTTGGTCTTATACAAAGAAAAAAATGCTACTTTTTCTATTATGGAGGTAAAGTATGCTAAAGTTATTGTTTTTGGATTTGATTCAATGTGGATATCATGTATGTTGTATGACCTCATGTTTCCATAGTCCTAACTTGTTAGAATAAACTAATACATTGGTCTTCTCTAACCAAATTTGTAGTTATGCCTTCATGACATTTTTGTCTTGTTTAATTGTTCAATAGTTCCCTCTTTGTACAACCTGTTCCTACTGTATAAGTTATTTGTTTTTCCTTGAATAATGTAATCAATCAATTGATTCTTCTCCCTCCTTGGCATCCATCATTCGTATCGAGTGACATTTCTTGATAAAAGAAAAGTGGTGAAGAGGATTGCATGGAAGTTTCCCTTTGCGCGGTTTGGAGAACTGTTTGGCGTGGATATGTTTGGCATAAGCAATGACCAGCGATTAGGGATATGAGCGTCAATAGTATTGGAGCTGCGACATTGAAATCAAATTACTCTAAGCCTACGTAGCAACTTGAAGACCTTGAGATGTGCAATCTTCTTCACGAGTAATTATTTCATATTCATATACACCCTATGTAGTAGTGTAAATCAATGTAGATTGTGGACGCATTCATAGGAGAACCGTCTAGTAATTTTTGCGAGACCTACAAGTGGAAGGTGGTGTATAACTTGGCCTCATCCGCGTATTTGGAAATGGTGAAAAGACATTGACATCCATCTATGAGATGGTTCCTTCCTACTCATCCGTCTCTCCTTATATAAACCGTGGTGCTTGTTGTGTATTCAATCATCAAATAAAATATGCTCTCAAGTATGACTCAATGTTCTCCTTCGCATGTAGACTAGATGAAGAAGATTCTAATAAAGGAGAATGGCAATTGTTCGAGAATAAGAAAAGAATTTCTTCAAGAAAATTTTAGGTCCAACACATGATTTTAAGATCTCACTCCTCTTCTTTAGAATGATTTTTGTTCATGTCCTAAGGGTTCTTATCCTCTTCTTTATTGTTGTTTGAGCCAAGATTGTTTGAATCTTTGTTGTCTGCTTTTCATATTGGCTTTTGTGAGTTTTGTTGATACATATTTATTGTAATGGTTCTTTGAGCCTTTCCAACAAATTATCAATTAATTAATTTTGTTTGATTTCTTGTTTACATAATTTATTTGATTTCTTGTGCATCTCTATTTTATTGATTTTGATTTGTAATCAAGGTTTTAATTTTATTTATTTATTTGATTTCTTACAAATAAAGATTGGATAATAGCCTAGATGTATTAGATTTGGGATTTTGTAAGAAAGATGAAATTAGAAGATTGGCCTTACAAGCCTGGAAGTTGGAAGTTGGAAATGAAACTCATTTTCTACATAATTGCAAGTTTGCACTTCTATCATTTTCTTCAAATTTGTTTTTAAATTGTAATTTGAAATTTTGTTTTAAAATTTTCATAAAATTTAATGATGTTTATGGATCTTCAAATTGATTAGTGCAATATTATTTTTATTGGGAATAAATGAATATGTGAAAAACTATGAAATTGATTAGTCTAATCTATTATCCATAATTAAATAAAAGTCACATAACTATGAGAGAATATTACAAAGAACACCAACATCCATATAAAATTTAAGTCAATTTATGTATTTTGTAATAGTTATTATGCCAAGAGGCATATACATTTACATATACTGAGTGAGATTGTCTGATGTCGTACCTGTGTCTTGAAATTTAAAAAATAGGAAAAATGATGGGGGAGGAAAAAGTAACTGCCTTGCCATTGAGGATGGGGAAATGCGTAGCTCTATTTTTGACATAAATAAGCTCCATTCTTTGTAATGGGGATGGGGAAATGCGTAGCTCCATTCTTTGGTAATGGCCACACATGCAAGGTAAGCTCCATTTATTCGTAACGAACACGTATTCCATGTAGGAAAGGGTTTTGGCATTTCTGGGCAGCTATAGCCCTGGTAGCGAGATTCAGATGGCGCACAACGGGATTTTGACTGTGAAGCTATCAATACAGATGGCTGGAACAACAACATAGCCTTCAGCATTTGGTGTAGAATTCAGATAGCCACATCCGGGACGAGGAATTGGAAATCCTGGAAACCACTCTGGAAGGGACTACGGAAGTGATGCTCAGTGCGGCGGATGCCATGTTTATAGAGACTGGTTTGTGTAGTGCAGATATTGATATTGTATATAGACCTAGGCATGGATATGTCATTCACAACCCATTCTTAGTAAATGATAATGTACGTGAATTCATGTATCAAGATCTACATGTAAAAGGTCAGTTAATTCAATTAGACATGGGACATTCTATTCCCTACGAATATTGAAAGTCTAGAGGTATGTGAATGTTACTCAACAACGAGGCATCAGCTCAGGTCTTTCACATTCACATACAACTATTCAATGAATATGGGCATATTTAGCAACCATGCAACATACGGTATAAATAGTACCACAACCTTGTTTTTTGTTTAATCATACATTTGTGGACAAAAATCACAGTTCATAGCAAATTTTTATTTGAAACGGTGGTGATTTTAATAGGATTTGTGGGCTCAACAAATGTGTGTTGTGGACAAGGAGCAAACAATGGTGTGGGGCTTTGCACAACGGCGTCAAATGTGTGCTCAAACATAGACACCCATATGTATTGGGACAACTACCATCCTTCTGAAAAGGCAAATAAGATTATTGTCGACCAGTTTTTTGAAGGATCGTCTTCTGTTATGACCCCTCTAAATCTCAGACAGATGATGAAATTTGAAGACTGAGACCTTCACAAATTCGTGAAAATCAATCTATTAATCTGACAAAAGCTTAAAAGAAAATCTCTTTGAAAAACTTATGCTTGAATTTTACCATTGTGTAATTCAAATGACATATCTGTTTATACGTTTACATAAATAATTTGTTATGTTGTGAGGTAAATGGTTCCTTAGGGATTGGTTCCCTCATCTATGAAATGTTTGTGAAATCATAATTAGGATTTAAAAAAATGACTTTAATTGATCCCTTTTAGGTCTGGTAAGTTAGGATGTTTTTCTTTTACGGTGCTATAAACCCAACATCTTCATATCATACAAGTGCACTACTTGGAAATTCAATAGCCATTTTCTAACTCTTTAAGTATGTTAAATATTTTATGTAAATATTGTTTTTCCTTAAAATTTAATTTTATATCCAAATAAATATAAAATACAATTACTAATAGGAAAACATAAATAAAAATAAATAATCTTTTTTTAAGTTATGTCTATCATGGACAGTTCATGTTTGTTTTTGGAGGAAAATTTTCTTTTCACATCATTCAATTGTAGAGATAGATCAATATATTATTCCTAAATGTTTTAATATCTATAAGTTTATTTTTAAATATTAAATTAAAAATACTTTCTAAATATGTCAAGAGCATATATATTTGTAGAAATTGAGTGGATTCATCCGATATCGTGCCCATGAAATTCTTATTTTTGCCTATGAAATAAAAAGAAAAGGTAAAAATTTACTACATGCATGTGTATCGTAAATAAAATATTTATAATTGGCTTCATGCATCTTCCATACTAGCTCCCTGATATTACGCTCCCCATTTTAAAATTTGTAGAGGTGTTCGATGTCACCACATATTTGATTGTGAAAAGAACCATCGTTGATCTCCCATTGGCAATGGAACTACGACAGAGAGGAGTAAAATTTGAGGCTTTTACGACGGGAAATATGGATGACATTAGAGGATTTTATGAAAATGACGACAATGACGATGATGATGATCATATCAATGATGGTGAGTACTAATGATCATGATGATGATGAAAAACACAATGATGATAAATATAATGATGATAATGACGATCATGATGATGATGATGATGATAATCGTGATGAGGATGAAGACCATAATGATGAAAATAATTACAATTATGATGATGATGATGACGATGATCATGACGAGGATGAACACCATCTGGCATAATCATCATCATCTTTGGTGTTGTTATCATTTTCATCATCATCATAATCATTGTCATCATTTTAATGATTGATATAATCATTTTCATCATCACTGTCATCATCTTCATCATCATCGTCCTCATCATTATTATCACCATTTACTATTTAATATTCAATTTTTAATACTTAAAATAACAATAATTATGTTTGTAGTGGTTGTGATCGTCATTGTCATCATCCTCATTTTCATTGTCATCATTTTCGCCTAATCATTCTCATCATCATGGTCATTTTCATTGTCATCATTGATGATGGCCATGTCGAATGATGGTGGAGTACTAAAGATGAGTGATGATGATGATGATGATGATGATGATCACAACTATGATAAAGATGGCGATGATAATGACGATCATGAAGATGATGATGATCGTGACAATAATGATGATGATGAAGATGATTGTGATGAGGATGAAGACCGTAACGATGATAATAAGAACAATGATGATGATGATTATGAGGTGTTTGATGTCACCATGTAGTATAAACATAAATTAAAACATGGTAAAATATGCCGAGAGGTATAAGCGCCTATACCTCTCAACATATTTTACATATATTTATATGATATAGGTATGTTAGTTATAATTTTTTTTTGAGGTGCATATTAAATCTTAAACATAAAATGACATCCATATAATTTTCTAGACTGTCGAACAATTTTACTATGACATGTTGTAGTGCCCACTCCTCTTTGACACTTATTATATTTTGATTTCGATTACTGTTGACTATAGACATGGGTATTATTGTATCATTTTGGTTTAACACGATGTTAGATGATAGAGATATTCTAACTATTGATGGATTGCGATTCATAGTATGATTTGTGTGGATTCTTAGAGGCACAAGAGAGACATTTTTATATTGATGATGATGATGTGTTTTTGGCATATATATTACTGACATTTGGAATTCTCATTGTGTTGAGTAGGATTTAGCATTTGAACTAATCTTGTGATCTTGTTGATATTGATAAAAAGATAGAATTGAGATGTTGTTGGAATTTTAGACAAATGATAACATTGTTTAGTTGAGATGATGATTTAGCTATATGAGGATGATTATTGATTTGTGTATGTATATTTTATCTTTGATGTTTTTGATGTGGCCATGAGGCTAAAGGAGGTATTGTGTGATTTTGTAGGTAATTATATCACAACAATCAAAAGGGGGATTGGAGACCAACCACAACAAAATACTAGATGGATACAACAAAGGTCACCATGGAAACTTGTGTAATATTTTTGTTTTGTTTTATTTTGTTAAGGGGTCCCTAGGGGGGATGACCTCCAATTGTGACCATGGGCTATGTGTGCAATTCCTTCCCTTTTTCTTTTATTTATTGTAGAGTATGTGATTTATTTTGTGATGTAATTTATTTAATCATTGTTGATTAATGTGCTTTATTAAGTAATTTAATCATGTTATTAAGTTATATGGGGATGTGACAAAATGGGCCATTTATTAGAGTAGTTGGTATTTTGTTAGAGTAAGTGACTTAATCATGTTGTTAGAGTAAGTATTAGAGTAGTTGGTATTTGGTATTTTATTAAGTAATTTAATCATGTTATTAAGTTATATGGGGATGTGACAAAAGGGGCCATTTATTAGAGTAGTTGGTATTTTAGATTTTGTGATTTTGATTGAGTGTAAGTGACTTTGAGTGTTGTACACTCTACCTTACCTTGGAATTTTGTATTTGGGCTTAAGGGCCATTTTTGGAGGCTTATGGGACAAGCTAAGCTTGTCCCACACCTCTTAATTTCATATACCAACCCTAAATATTGATTGGGGAGTCACAAATAGACCCCATTATGTGTTTTTAAGAAAAAGTGACATTTATTACACTTTTCTTACATGGGTTTTAAATTTTGTCCTTAGGGGGTGTGGGTTTATATTGTGTGTGTAAGAGGCTTGTCATTCCTCTCAACCACCAATTTATTGTGCCTTGGGGTTGAGGTTTGACTTGTGAGGTAGAGTTGAGGATAAGTGATGTGGCATCCTACATGGAGCCACCTCACCCTCCTCTTCCCTTTTTCTATTTATGCAAGTTTATTTTTTTGTTTGGGGTTACTTCATTTCATGTGTGCTCTTGTATTTTTTATTTGGAGAGTTTTGGAGTGCTTGTTGAAATTTTGGATCTTTTTCGAGTTGGATTGAGCTTGAAAGAGCTTGGAGTGTGATTCTTTGATCAATTTCTACCATGGAAAGGTAGGAACTACACCTTGTTCTAATTGTTTTCTTTTATTTGTGTATATTTGTGTGCAACGGTATGGTTTGTATGCTTGTTGGGTTCATGGGTAGAATGCCTAAGTATGGTGTAGGAGAAGGCTATGGGGATTTTATATGTAGGGAGACATAATAGTTTATTTCATGTTTTGGGAGGGAGTTGGGTTGGGTGCCCCACCTTGGATAAGAGAATTCTTGCATTTCTTACTTGGTTCTTTTTAGGGAGACATAAGAGATTGTAGGGAGGCATAAGAGAATGTGGGAGGTATAAGAGGATCTTGAGGGAGGCATAAGAGTTTTGTAGGGGTTTGAGATGTATTTTGGAGGGTTTTAAGGTGGGAAACTAATCCCATTGGGAGGCATAAATGATCTCCCCATAGATCCTTGCTCCATTGGCTTTACATTTTCAAGCCTTGTGTATTTTGATAGTTTCATGTTTGTGATTGTATCTTGTGTTGAATGTGTTTTGAAATAGTTGTGAAATTTTGTATTGTGATGTGGAATCTTTGTGATATTTTCCATGAGTTGGATCCATCCTTTATTTCATTTTGGTTGGGGCTTGAGGGCCAATGAGGAGGATAACTTCTTCTCCTCATTGGATTATTGGTTAGGTGGAGAGTGTTTCCTCTCCCCCATTTTTTTTTGTGATTGAAGTAAAGGCATGATGGAGCTCTTGTTGGAGATTTGGAATTTGGAGCATTTGTTGAAGTAAAAACAACCCTTCATTGTATAAATTTTCTTGTAATTCCCACTTAAGGTGGAAGACTAGTAGATTTTATTTAAAAGAAAAAGTTACTTTGCAAGTTTTATTTACCAAGTTGTAATGTCATATTTGAAGGAAGTTCATTAAAGAATGTGTATTTCCTTTCTCTTCAAATTATTTGTATGTAAAGGAATGAATTAAATGGATATCATGTTTAAATTTTACCTTGTGTTGAAAGAAAAGAAAGTTGCAAATCTTAATGTTTTGATCACAATGTGAATTGGGAGGTTGTCATAGCCTTATTCTAGGTTGAAATAGTTAAACACTCTTTGGTTTTGATATATTTAAATTTAAAGTTATCCTTTGATATCTATGTTATTTTATACATTCATTTTTAGAGTTATTTGGCCTACACAGTGACCGACATCGGTCAATCTTAACCGACGTCGGTGTACTCAGTATCGACATTGGTCACTATTTCATATTGTAGTATTTAGAATGTTAACTCCAAGTTTAGTTATCAACTTAAATGATATCATGGCTTGCACATCAACCTTAAATTCAATTAATAATTTTGGAAAAGTCATTTAGATAAGTGTGAAGCACAAAATATTGAAGATATGTCAAAATTTATAAATGGAATCATTAGATAGTAAAGCTGGGCCGATTGATTGAACCATCGTCAATATTCCTATGAACGACATCGATCATCTGATCTGCACCAATTTCATTTATGCAAACTTGACAGTCATTTTTGTGCCCTTGTTTATATCAGATGTTTCTGATACTGTTATGCTTTCTTAAAACTGAATAAGAAGTTGCTCTTGGAATTAATCTCTTATCCCCGCATTTAAAAAATATTATAAAAAATTATAATTAACATAGAACCAAGACTGAAGTAGTGGAACCGATGTTGGTAACATAGTGGTTACCATGGTCGGTCAAGATACCGCCGTCGGTCACTTGTGCGTGGATTGATTTATAAAAACATATTTCTAGCCAAACCATTGGCTCTTATGGATCCAGACTTCACCTAAATGTAGATCCATCCCCTGTGAGGATGTGTATGCTTGTTTGGACCCATACTCCAACCTGCATATAGGGATTTAAATACATAAAACTATTGATCTACAAAATGGGTTTTTCCCATCAATGAAAAAAAAAAGGAAAACTAATCAACAATAGATCTCAAACCAGATCTAGGATAGATGTTTGCATTGCAATAAATAACTAAGAATACATGATTAAATCTAATATTCAACTATTCTAAAGGAGGAGCCAAATGGATGGAATCCCCTTCTTCTTGCACATTGATTCCAAGAAGACTCTTTCATGATTTCTCTTGATCCATGGCATCCACTCCTTCAACCTGCAAACCAAAGAGAAACAAATGAATGAGATTAGGGTAAGAAATGCTTAAGAAGACTCCCTTAAGGATGATTAGGGATTATTTTGGGTAGATCTAATCTTGTGGTCCCTATGGATTTGATCCAAGGGTTAAGAATCAACCCTACAATTGTTAGGTGAGAATATTCATATTATGGTTGTAAATTTTAAATAAATCAAATGTATGTGTAATTGGGTGAATGGGGCCACTTAGGGCTCTAGTGTATTAAGTTTAAAATGTAACCCTTCTAGTAGGTTTTAGTGATTAATTCAATGGAATTTAAAGAAAATATTTTAGAGAACTAAGGTAACTAAGGATAAGGGTTTATTAAATGTGTGTTGAATGTTAATTTCTAAGAGGGAAACTATTTACCCTCATAGGAAAAATTTATGGACACTTATCTAGTGATGATAATTAAATTGACATTAGGACTAGATTAAGAATTATTAATCAATAATCTAGATAGATCTATCATATGAAACACAACATTACTAGTAGAAATTAATTAAATGTATATTAGGGTTTGACACCCTTGTAACTTAAAACAAAAAAATATTCCACAAATTTCTGGATAATTTTTAAAGGATTAATGTGGTTTTAGAACGTCTAATTGTAGGCATTACACTTGTAACATTGAACATCAAAATCCAACATTGTTCCACACCGAAAGTGGAAATTTTTCCTAGTGTCTACCTCATCGTGAGTCTTATCGCCCACATCATCATCATTATGTGTAATATTTCAGATTAGATGCATTTCACTCGAGCAAGTTTATAAACAAAGATGAAACAAGTTTTAAGAAAAAGTTGAAAACATGACACAAGAGAACTATTCCAAATTAATGCAGTAGGGTGAAAGTTAAAAACTTGTTTGGATCCACAGTTCTATGTTACACTTGTATAGTCTATGAATTTTTTTTTAATATTAGTAGGTACCTCTAAAATTAGTTTTTTGAAGACAATAGTAGGGACCATTTTTGAAAAAATTCAATAATTTTTAGGGTTTCCCAAGATAGACAATTTAATTTTTTTGAATGAATATGAACAAATTAATTTTGAGTGATATACATTTAGTTTTACAAGATTGCATCTAACCTCCTTTACCACCTTGTAATGATGTAGAGCCGGATGCTTAGGGATGTCTCACAATTCACAGTGAAGTAGACCATGTTGATCGAGGTAAAGGTATGCTACAATATTTTCTCCAAGGTAAGAAATTTATACTCCTCCTCGATGTTATTTAAATCCCTAACAGAAATTATAGGTACTTGGTTGAGGAATCCATCTCGATTATTACATCGTAAGATTTGCACATTCGAACATGCTAAATGTTGACGTAGCCTATGAGGTATGGAGGATTCCTCACGAACATGCTCTGTAGCTCTTTAATTTCATACATTCACCATTTCCTCCTATCCGATCAGAGCTAGAAACTCTGCGCAATGATATTGTGAGGGCTTGTGAAGTGATTCCTCTCGCCCTCTAACTAGTTGGGAAATTTTAGAAAAAAACGATATAAATCATGGACATATTTTGTGTCTTCTTTACAAATTAAATTGAGATCCTTTCATGAGACTCTTAATTCCCATGAAAAGAAAATGTTTCTAGATATTGCTTGCTTCTTTGCATGGGAGAAGGAAGAAATGGCTATGATTTTTTGGGGGGAGATGATTCCAAGCACTAGTCATGAATCTCTCACACATCGTTTGCAAAATTCTTAGTAAGTCTAGGGACCGGTAACAAATTACTTATACATACATTCCTTTGAAATTTGGGAAAATATAGCGAATTAAATTCTCAAAAACCTCTTCAACGTACAAGTCTTTTAACAAGGAGGACGTGTAACATATTTTACGAGGATACAGGGTTCTAGTGTTTTGTGTCACAACTTACAATCTTTGTATGATTCCATTAAGGTACATACGATCAAACCAACCCACGTTAAACACAAGGTGTTCTCGATTGAAATCGAGAGGACTAAAACTAAACACGTATACACGTTGCAATTGTTTTTAGTTTTGGTGTAGAAAATCTATAGACTTAAACAATAAACAACATAAACAAAAACAATAAAATAAACACATAAAAATAGATTAATTTTCTCAAACCAACACTGTTATACGTAATCTATTAATTCCTTCAATTCTATCAGAGCTTCAGCTCATTACATTCAAGTTGTGCGTGCAACACTCTTTCACACAAATAAATAACAATTGGTGCTAATTAAATAACCTCCTACAACTCTAAAAGCACAACACACCAAAATTAGATTGTTACTTTAAAACAACCGGATGTTGTGCATGCATAAAAAAACAAACTATTTTTTATTTGATTTAAATCTATTTCCTAAAAATAGGAATCCAACTAAAGCTACAGACTACATGCTAAACTAAAGCTAAACTTAGCTTTCCTAAAAATCTACTGGAGGAATTACATGTTGCACATGCATATTTCCAACACTCCCCTTTAATTCTAACATGTAGCTTTCATTTTTCTAGAGCTACGTTACAAACTCCCAAACAACCTCTTAAATATTCAAAAATATCCTTTGCCAAATCCTTTTACCAGCAAGTAATATCAATTGATGCCTCAAGTAATATTACAATATTGTGATGAAATGATAACTCATATCAAAGTGCTTTCTCCTTTTATGAAAAACATGATTTTTGGTTAATGTTATGGCTGAGTTGTTGTCACACAAAATATGCTTAGCTTCCTCTTGTTTTTGCATCAAATCTTTCAAAACTCTTCTCATCCAAATAACTTGACATGTTTCTCTTGTTGCTATTATATACTCTCCTTATGCTAAAGATAATGTAACAATGGGTTGCTTCTTTGATGCCCATGAAACCACTTCTATTTCAAAGTGAAAAGTATAGGCGGATGTGCTTTTCTTTTCATCTATACTTTAAGCACTATCCTTTGTCTATATACCTAATGAGTTTGAACTCATCTGAAATTGAATATAAAATTCCATGATTCTTTGTTCCATGTACATACCTCAAAATTTTCTTTCCAGCTTGCCAATGTGAATCTTTTAGAGATTCCATGAACCTTGATATGAGGCTCACACCATACATGATATTAGGCCTTGTGCTCATCAAATACATAAGACTTCCAACCAATTTTTAAAAAATGTTGGATCCACAAACGATCCTTCATCCTCTTTGCTCAACTTCAAATCTACTACAACTAGTGTTGGCGTTGGCTTATAATTCAACATGTTAAAACTTTTCAAAACATCATTTGCATACTTTTCTTGTGAGATAAAAATTCACCTTCGATTTTTGGACTTCTATGCCCAAAAATTAATGCATAAGAATAAGATTTGTTATCTAAAACTCCTTCTTCATGGCTGATTTGAATGACTCTATAGATATATTTCTAGTAATGATCAAATCATATACATATAAAAAAACAATTATAATCTTACCTTGCTCATTTATCTTTGTGTATAAGGTAGGCTCATTGTTTCTCCTACTAAAACAATTCACAATCAAATAAGAATCTATCCTACTCGACCAACCTCTAGGTGATTTCTTTAGACCATAGAACACTTTCTTCAACTTCTATACCTTTCCTTCATGAACCTCAATCTCATAACCTTCTAGCTGATTCACATAAACTTCCTCTTCAAAGAAACCATTTAAGAATTCTGATTTTACATCCATTTGATAGATAGGCCTTTTGTTTTTAATCGCAATCGCTAAAACCATTCTTACCATATCCAAACGTGCTTCTTTGGAGCAAATGTTTTGTTGTAATCCACTCCATATTTCTGCATAAAACCTCTTCTTTACTTTTATGTTTATGTACTTTTTCATCAACATTTAATTTGGTCTTGTAGACCCACCGACTCCTATCATGTCCTTTCTTTTTGGAAGATCAATCATCTCACATTCCCGATTCTTCTCTATAACATCGATCTCATAATCCATGGATTTTTCCCAAACTTTATTTTTATAGCCTCTTCAAAATATATTGGATCTGCAGCTTCAGAAAACAATGCAAAAACTGAAAATGAGTTAGTTGTATCAACATTATAAATATCACTAAGACTCTATGTTTTCCGCTTATGGAAGATTATTTGATGATGGATTGCTTTGTGGTGATAGAATTTCTTCTTGTGTTCTTTCTATGGTGTCTCTTGCATCGCTGAAACCTTGGAGACCTCCAAACTGTAGATGGAGGTGTAGCTTGTGTTATGAATTGTGGTGCATGTCCAAGATTTGTAGATACAATACCTTGCTACTCTAAAGTTTCATTTGCCATATCATCATGTGGAATAGTTGCTGCTATACTCATTGTTTTCTCTATACTTCCATCCCATGCTTCATTCTCAATAAACTTTACATGGACACGGTGATCACAACCTTTCTATTGACTAGATTTTACAACTTGTACACTTTTGTATTCTCTGAATACCCAACAAAAATACACTTTTCTCCTTTTTTGTCCAATTTCTCCCTTATCTCAACAGGTAAATGGGCATATGCTACATAACCAAAAAATTGAAATGTTAAACACTCTTTGTGTTTCATATTAGTCCATGCTTGTTGAGGAATCATGTCCTAACAAGTTTTTTTGGACACTGTTGAGAATGTAAACAAAAGTTGCTATTTCTTCGCACAATAATGGTTATGTTCTTCCTCTCTACGCCACACCATTTTGCTATGGTTTATACCGTAGTAAATTGCTTGTGTATACCATGATATTTGTAAAAATCATAAATTCATTAGAAACATACTCACCTCCTCTATCCGTCCTGAGAACTTTGATGTAGTATCCACTTTGCTTCTCCACTAATGCCTTGAACTGCTGAAATGTATCAAAGGTATCTTATTTATGTCTTAGAAAATATACCCATGTCTTCCTTGTGTAGTCATCAATGAATGTCATAAAATATGAACAACCTCTAATAGAAGTTGTTTGCATGGGTCCACATAAATTTGAGTGCATAATTTTAAGTGGTGCACTTTCTCTTGCTGTTTTTCCAACCGAAAAGAATCTCTATGTTGATTTCCCAAAATACAACCTTCACATACCCTTTTCAGCTTTTGAATCAACGGAAAAAAATTTAACCATATTATTTCTATGAAGTAAATACAAACCTCCAAAATTCAAATGTCCATACCTTAAATGCCAAAGCCACAACTCATATTTCATGACTGAATGAAAATGTGGTTGTGTTCCTTCACTACAAGTAACTCAATTGTATATAAGTGTAGGAACTAGCACAGGACTTGCGAATGACTTACTTGCAGAGTGCACAAGAATTTGTTACCTCAGCAAGATAATCTTTTACCTTAGTTAAGACTCATCTACTTGAGCGTAGGACTCAAAGTAAAGACTGATTTGACTTAGTGCAGACTTGGCTGCAAACTAAGATATTGGTTTTGGTGTAAACACATATATGATTTCTTCTTTTTTTCTTGATTTTAATATCAAAGGGAACATCCTATTGCTGCTCATCTTCACTTTTTCAATCAAATGAGTGCTAGGATCTATTTCCACAATCACACACTCATTATCTTCCATATATACTTTTTATCCTTCTCGTACTAACCTGTCCAATACTCATTAGATTATGCTTCAAACTTGGAATATAGTAAACATCATGCATATTCGTTTGCTCCCCCTTTATAGTTGGAATAATAACGTGCCTTTTCCTTTTACAAACATAATATTTCTATTTCCAAGAGTAACATCACTCTTCACTTATTCATCTAAACTAGAAAAAAATATAGATTACCTATCATGTGATTATGTAACCAAAATAAAAAAACCCTACATCACATGGACTCTCTTTTGACAAATTACACTCAATAGATGATAAAGAAGGTATTGCTTGGAAATCCTTGTGCATGCCATAAACATAGGTTTAGAAGTAGAACCTCCAACCTGATTTTGATTTTTCCTCTCCTGATCATATTACTTTTCTTACAATCATAAGCATATTTGCCCATACTTCTTGCAATAATGGCACTAAACATGAGACTTGTCTTGTCTTTTTCCTCTTCCACCCGAGTTTGATGAACAACTGTTGTTTCCTTTATATGAAATTCTTCCTCTTCCTCTTGGGATGAAATTTCCTCTTATTTATCCACATGAATACTTACTATCTGGAGATGTAAAAAACTTATCTACACTTGCATGTGATATATTCATCCTCTGTTCATGATTGATTAGTGATGCATGCAACTCATTAATATAAAACTTACTCGGATCCTTAGTTTCTTCAATAGCAACAACTAAAGGATCAATTTTTTTAGGCAAAGTACTAAGTAAATTTTTAAAAATTCTTCTATCTTCAAGTGTCTCACCATGAGATTTAATTTGATTGACTAAGACAAATACATAAGTAAATAACGATTCTATGGAATCTAAATCTTTCATTGATAAATTCTTAAAATATCTATGAATTAAGCGTAGCTTAGCGGTTTTTACTTTATCCTTAACTTGATATGCAACTTGTAGTGTGTCCCATGCGGTATTTTTTATTGGTCAAGCTCTGCCACTCTTTGGAGAATGCTTTCATGCATTTCTCGATGAATATAGAAAAAACTTTGTTGTCTTACTTTTTAAGTCCTTCAAAGTATCTTTCTCTTCCTGAGAAAGTGCATTATTTTCATTACATCTGTGGGCTTTGTGTAACCATCCTCAATGATATCCCACACATCTAAGATCTAAAATGCCTTCATGGTTAATGACCAGTACTCGTAATTATTTCCATTAAACTATGATGTCTGCATACCAGATGTAGAAGTCATAACTTGCTACCAATTTAATAACTTGCTAGAAAAACTTGCTCGATACCAATTTGTAGAAAATTATAGACTTAAAAATGAACAACATAAACAAAACAATAATATAAACACATGAAAATAGATTAATTTTCTCAAACCAAGACTATTGTGTGTAATCTATTAATTCCTTCAATTTGTTAGAGCTTCATCTCATTACATTCAAGTTGTGCATGCAAAACCCTTTCACTCAAATCGATAACAATTTTTACTAATTAAATAAGCTCATACAACTCCAAAAATAGAGCACACTAAAATTATATTGTTACTTTAAAACAACCACATGTTGTGCATGCATAAAACAAACTGGATTTGTTTTATTTGATTTAAATATATTTCCTAAAAATAGGAATCCAACTAAAGCTATGGATTACATTCTAAACTAAAGCTAAACTTAGCTTTCTTAAAATACTATGGGAGGAATTATATGCTACACATGCATATTTCCAACATTTGCGTAGAGCATATCTTTCAACAAGCAATGGCTACCACCCACCCTAGACATGACCAATTCCAAGTGGCTAAATACGAGAGGCAACTGGAAGAAATGGTGAGGAAATAAAGTGTACAATTAACGATAAGCTTAACTACTTTGCAGGATATATTATTTGTTTTCTTTCGCTAGGTGAATCTGTGTTTCCCAAGAATGAGAAGTGTAATGATATGGCCAAGGGATATAAAATATTGAGCTACACAATCCAAAGGGATGGGAGTTTAGGTAAATGTGAAGTGATTCACCCAAATAAGATGAATGGTGGAGAGAAAATATGTTAGAAGCGTGTGTTGTGCGAGTAGTAGATGATGATGATGTAGAATTTGAATGGATGAGGATGGGGATCGAATTATGATGGTGTAACTTCGATTATGAGAATTGGAAAGCCTACTTTAACTTTTCATGCTATCTACCTCTTGTTGATGTAATTTATCCCCTGTGTAGAAAAAACCCTCCTCATGGTATGATATTTTTGGCAAAGTGTGTAGTAAAAAGGTAGGAATTGGGATTGATAGGAATGTTTAACTTTTTTTTTGAAGGATGGCCAAGAATATATATTTGTGTAAATAGTTAGTTTTAAGGGTGGCTAAGAATATATATTTCAACATTAATTCAGAAAAATGTAAATAATAACAGCCCCATCCTCTTCTAGACAAGGTTAGAGCCCACCCCGATGGGGAAAAGGTGTTTCACAATCCACAATGGAGATTTCCTATGCCATCTACTCAAACATTCCTTGGATATTTTCCTCTCACTTGGGAATTTATGGTGTCTCTTCAAATGTGGTATCTTGATCATGAACATTGGCAAGTGGATCCTCCACTTGCTTGAGCATGATAGTGGAGTTTTCATCCCTCTCGTAGGATGATCCTTCTCCTCCTCTAGTGTGGCGGCAACATGTGCATGATGTTGGTTATTTTCTGCTCTTTGATTTCCCATTTGAATGTCTTAATATAAGCATGTGTGGCATTTTCTAGTGCCATTGTGGCAATTTTTATTGCCTTTTGAATTTTATAGGACCGTGTGTTATCTCGTCACCCTTTACTATGTAACTCTTTATTTTTTAAATTAATATAAAGGGATTTCCAATAAAAAAATAAAATAATAAGTTTGAAGTTGGTCTAAATATATATAATAAATTGTTAATTGTTTACATCTCATCTCGATTTCTATCTATTCATTTATTAAAGTGATAAATGATTAAAGGGTGAATTTCAAATAAGAGTCCAATCAAATAAGGCCATGATATGGAAAATCCTGCCAAAGTTCGTCATTTTTGTGTTGTGGTGGATGCATATGTTATATTTTTTGCATTGAAATTGTGTATTAGAAAGGGGATGGAGCCGTTGAATCGCAAGATTATAAACATAATATGACAACTTTCATATTGATACATCGTATCATGTGAGGAAATTAGGTTAGAATTAGATTACAAAATAGCTAAAAATTTATTCAATAATATGTTTTTGCATCAATTTCTAGACATCTTAAGTTATTCTCTAATATAGTTATATCTATAATCTAATTTTTTGAATTTTGATAGTGCAATAATGCTAGCATTGAATTTAATGTTGTGTAAATCAGGCTAACTATTATGAAGATCTCTATCACAACCAAATCAAACAAAAGGAAGAAAGAAGGGAAATCCTCAAGTACATTGAGACAACAAATCCTAGAAATTTCAAGACAAAGGGATGAAGTAATTGAAGAGCTAGAAATAACAAGACAAAGCCTGAGAATACTTGAAAACCTAGTGAATGAGGTTTCTGCCAAAAAGGATCATGCAACCCAAGGCCTACAAAATGTTTTAGAAAACCTAATCAAGCTCAAGCTACAAATATTTAGAAACACAAAAATAAAGGGATTCAACACTAAGAGAAATGCAGACCCATCATAACAGAGATGAGTTCCATCTTAATGAATGTCTCTACAAAGAATACTCTTATGATGATAAGGATGCTATCAGGCATGTTATTCATCTAGAAGAAGGTGATGAGTAGGAATGTCATGAAGCAAGTGAGGTGCCTAGTTTCTTCATGTGTCCCACTAGTATCACAATGAAAATAAGGAAAATGCTCGCTACACCAATAAATGCAGTATACTTTGGCTATTTTTTATGGGGAACAACTCCAATTTTTATGTTCGGTGATCTCTCATGAAATCTTGAATTACAGAATGCAAGTTCAAACTCAAATCCAGTTTCCCATTTGGCTTTTCATCACATTTTTGTAATCAAAACATTGTTAGCACTGTAATGGTTCAACCTAAAAATGAAGATCTTATTAAATCAGTTGTATGGAAACAAGGCTTAGAAAACAAGTCAACTGTTAACCCTGAAAATCTGATTTAAGAATGTCAAATATCACAGAATACCTTGAAATGCCATACATCTTAATTAATGTAACCCTGCTGTAAGATTTCTGTAACCTTTCTGTTGCAAGTAAAATAAGATGCATTTCTCATAAAAATTAATAAAACGTCGCATGACTAAATTCATAATGAAGCAAGCAATATTTTTCTCAGAAGCATTTCATCCTTGTTTTGAGTATTACCAAGTCACATTGTTCAAAGCCTCAAAAATTGGGTTGGCCTTTGAGGTGATGCAGAAGGTTTTGTCTAGAGTTAAGGGTGTTTTCTATTAGGTTATAACGGGATCTGAACGAAGGAGGACATGAAGAAAATTTTCCCTATGTGGGTATTACTTAAAAGGGAAAATCCCTTTAATTTTAATCCACAGGGCCCTATTATCAGTTCTTATTTCTGCTTATGACAATTCTATCTAGCCTTTCTATATCAGATTTGGCCTTGTGAAATGTTAGTTGAATTCCCATGGAAGTACTACGACTAAGAAATCCCATTACTCAATAGAATTTGGAGACAAAATTAATGATTCAATTATTTTTATTAGTGATCATTTATGATATTCAATTCTTTATTAGTGCTTAGTTGGCATTGGTACGAAGATAGGATCTGTAAAATTATGGAAAATAATTCTATTCAAAGAGGAAACCCATTAATTATACAATGGGGGAAAACCATTAATTATGCTTTGAGACATAGAGTGATGTAATGATATTAGTGGGACACTTAATGCATAAAGTTTACCTTCGTTTAAAAATTTTAGTGACACCCACATATGTCTTGTGTATATCTTCGAGATATGATGAGATAAACACACCATTCCTTCGATCCATTCACTTATTTTTCTTCCCCATAAATAATAATAGCTGCTGTGGAATTGGATCCATGGAGATTTTTTAGATCTTTATATAGAGAGCATCTGCAGTTAATTGGTTGGGAATTGACAGGGCCATTCTTGTTACAATTTCTTTTATTAATCAATATTGGAGGTGTGTTGTGTGCATCTTCTTCACTATGTAGAGGTGAACCCATCATATTGCATTAACTTTTGACTTAAATTGGTGACATGTTGAACTGTTGGACTTGGATCACTTCCAACCTCGTAAACTTTGGTTTACCCAAGGTAAGATGAAACATGGATTTATTAAAATGTAGAAAAAGGTTTTTGTTGGAAAATCAAGTTAGAATTTATTATGCAACTAATATATGTCTTTCCTGCATTTAGCTCTCGACATATCAGATTTGCATTTAATTATGACTCACTTTGCACATTTACTTTTTGGTTGATTATTCTCCATAATTATCTCTTGTTAGAGATTTTGTGTTGACTTGTAAGGAAAGTTTTTGTGTAGGTTTTTATTTTTAAAAAGCATCTTGTTTTATTGTGAGAAGGAGAAGAATCATTATTATTGTGAGGAGAAGAAGAAGGAGAAAAATCAGATTTGGGAGAAGAAGAAAAGTGCGTAGTCCGAACTCAAGTCCGGATTATTTTTGCTGATAGAAAAACTTCATTTCTAAGTTGTTATTGTATGAATGAATGTTTTGTGTGCAATTGTAAATTGTTGTTCATTATTCACACATTCATTATATATATACATATATATATATATATATATATATATATATATATATATATATATATATATATTCTAAAGTAATTTTAAGTCGAGATCTGTGTTATTTGTAGCCAAGAGTGTTATGTTATTTTTTGTTATAAATTTATGTAGCTTCTCCTTTTCCCTCTATTTTGCATCATTTAAATCGCTACATTATATTTTCTATTGATGTCCAAAGATTCTATAGTTTCGTAGATTCTATAGTATATGTAGATCCTCACATTCCCTTAATTAGTATTAGAGCATTGGTTAAACCCTATTTTTATTTCTTTTCTAGGTTTTTAGTTTTCATTTGGAAGTCATTAATGGATTCTATGTCCGGTGCATCGTTGGTTAGTGTGCAAACTCGATTTTCACAGAAATAACTATGAGTATTGGTCTTTGACCATGAAAGCTTTGTTTTGGTCTCAATACATTTGGGAAATGATTAAAAATGGTTACCAGAACCAGCAGACACTGCAAGCAACATACAATGCTCTTACACAAGATCAAAAGGATATCTTGAAGAACAAAGAGGAAGAAGGATGGGAAAGCACTATTTTATATCCATCAAGAAATGCATGAGAGCATACTCCCAAGATTTTCAGCAATAAAGAAAGCCAAGGAAGAATGGGACACACTCCAAATTACGTATCAAGGTATGGAAAAGGTTAAAAGCGCTAAATTACAACTCCTTAGAAGAGAATTTGAAATATTTATCAATGAGAAACTCAGATTCAATAGAGTCTTTCTTTACTCATGTTTTTGTCCGATAAATCAAATCAACTCCAATGGAGAGGTCATAGAGGATAGGAAGGTTTTTGAGAAGGTACTTAGAAGTCTCCCTACTAAATTTGATCCCGTAGTTGTGGCTTTAGAGGAAACCAAAGACTTGAGCTAGTTTAGTGTTGATGAACTACATGCCTCTCTTATCAATCATGAATATAGATCGAATAGATCAAATAGTTCATTTAAAAATGTATTTTCACCTCGATTTTTGTAAATCGTGGAAGAGGAAGGAGGAGTTTTAGTCCTAGAGGTAGGGGAGAAGTTCTCCTAGAAGTGGACGTAAGTAGTAGTTATGAAAATGTTGGTGGTAGAGGTCAAAATCAGAATTTACCACCCAAGTGGCCAAAGATGTGAAAAATCACACATTCAATGTCACTATTGTAAGAAGTTTGGGCATTATGCTCATGGATGCAAGAAAAACAATATGATCAGCAAAAGAAAGGTCAAAATAAGTCAAGTAGCACTCCTCTCATAACATGTTCATTGCATCATGAAGATTGCTAAAGCAATCCCTACAAAATCTCCGAGTTGAGTTCAATGTTGTTCAAGAAATCCCATGTGACATATGGTATTTAGATTCGGTTTGCGAATAATGACACATGACAAGGTAATAAAGATTTGTTTTCTAGCTTGGAAGAATCAATTCAAACAGATGTTACACTTGGTAACAACAACAAATTCACTATTTTGGGTAAAGGTATGGCTAATATTTTAACAAAAAGGGGGAGCCAAAATTTATGCCGATGTATATTATTTTGTTGGTCTAAAACACAACTTGATGAGCATTGGATAGTTGATATAAAAGGGCTATAGAGTGTACATGGAAAACAATGAGTGTGTTATTTTGGACAAGCTTCCAAGCAATATGCTTATTGCTAAGGTACAAATGACTTGTAAACTACATGTTTCCATTAAAAATAAGGCCAGCTATGAAAGGAAAAACAACTCAAGTTGTTCATGAGACACATACTATAAATTCTAGAGCAACTTTTAAGGTAGAAGATACAAAATCAGCAGTAGCCAAAGAAAACTATGGAAGAGTTCTAAAAAGCTATGGAAATGTTCAAAAAACCACAAAAAGGTTCAAGACAACTATGTTAATGTTCAAGACAAACTACGTAAATGGCCAAACAGCTCCAAAGAGGAAAAAGATGTTTCTATAGAAACTCAAGCAACATTTCAATCAGTGGTAAAGGATGATTCTTGGCTATGGAATTTTAGATTTGGGCATTTATATTTTGGAGTGCTGAATAACTACATATGAAGAATATGGTAAAAGGATTGCCATTAATTGAGAAACGGAAAGAGTTTGTGAAGGATGTATTATGGGAAAAAAACATAGAGAGTCATTTTCGGTTGGCAAGGAAAATAGAGCTACAGCTCCACTTGCGATTGTGCATTCAAATATTTGTGGAAAATGAAAACACTTGTCTATAGGAGGCTGCGCTTATTTTCTTACTTTTATTGATGATTTCACAAGAGAAACTTGGGTTTATTTCTTAAAACACAAATCGATGCATTTGCTTATTTCCAGAGTTTAAGGCACTTGTGGAGAAGAAAAGCGGCCACTACATCAAGGTTCTAAGGACGGATAGAGGCGGTGAATTTATATCTAATGAATTTATAAATTTTTGTAGATCTCATGTCATACACAAGTAATTTACAGCCCGCTATAAACCTCAGCCAAATGGTGTGGGGAGAGGAAGAATCGAACAATTATGGAGATGGCTCATAGCATGATGGCAACCAAACATCTACCAAATGAATATTGGGTTGAGGCAAGTGGCAATTGTTATTTACATCATAAATAGGTGCCCAACAAAAGCGTGCAAGAAATAAAGTTCCTCAAGAGGCATGGACAAGAAGGAAACATAGTGTTTCTCATATGAAGGTATTTGGTTGCATTGCATATACGCATGTTCTAGATGAGTTGAGGAAGAAGTTAGATAATAAAGGACAAAAATGTATATTTTTTGGTTAAGAGGAAACAAAATCATATAAGTTGTTTGATCCTATCAATAGGAAAGTTATAATCAATCGTGATGTTCAGTTTGTGGAGGATGAAGCATGGGATGGAAGCATAGAGAGGACTATCAAAATTACAGTTGCTGTCCCAAATGATAATATGGTGGATGAAGTGTTTCCCACACCAAATATAACTCAAACAACATCTCCTTCCAATCCCAGGATGGTACCACAAGTTATAGCTCAAGCTACACCTTTATTCACACCAAGGAGATCCTCAAGGCTACTATCCACACCAATAGGACAACAAACTTCACAAGCATCACACCAGCATCTACATCAATGGTATCCTTGGAGCAACACCATCTAACACTCCAAGTAGTTCTTTGTCTCCGGATCCAACTCTAGCAAGCATGATGCCATGAAAAACGGAGTTTGAGTGAGTTGTATAATGTTGACACAACTAATTCATTTTTAGTTTTTGCTTTATTTTTTCATATTGATGATCCATTAAAATTTGAAGATGCTATGACTAGTGATATATGGGCAAAAGCCATGTATGAGATTGAATCCATTGAAAAGAACAAAAACATGGGAGTTGGTTGATTTTTCGGAAGGTAAAGATGTAATTAGTGTCAAATGGATTTATAAGACTAAACAAGATGATGATGGGAAATGCAAAAGTATAAAGCAAGGCTAGTTGTAAGGGGCTTTACACAATAGCCCATTATAGACTTCAATGAGACATTTTCTCCAGGTTGCTCACGTTGGATATAGTTAGGATTGTTTTAGCTATTTGCCCACAACAAGTGGTATGTATATCAAATAGATGTAAAGTCTGAATTTTTAAATGGTTATTTAGAGGAGGAAGTGTATGTGGAACAACCATAAGGCTATGAGCTACCGGTCATGAAGATAAGATGTATAGGTTGAAGAAGGCACTCTATGGATTGAAGCAAGCTCCAAGAGCTTGGTACAACCGCATTGACTCTATCTCATTCAAAATGGTTTCCAAAGGAGCGGTTGTGAACTGACATTGTACATCAAGGTCAAAAGGAAGGTAACATTTTGATTGTTTTCTTGTATGTGGATGATCTAATATTTACCGGTGCATATCTAAACATAGATTCTTTCAAATCGGTAATGAAGAATGAATTTGAAATAACGATTTGGGTCTTATGAGGTATTTCTTGGGGATTGAAGTCCATCAATCCAATGATTGTATATTTATTTCTCAATCTAAATATGAAAATGAAGTTTTGAAGAGATTTAATATGGCAAGGTGTAAGGTATCCCCAACACCGGTTATACAACAGATGAAGTTAAGCAAGGAAGATGATGGAGCATGTGTGGATTCTACATTGTTAAAGAGGTTGGTTGGAAGACTTATGTACTTAATAGCCATAAGAATGGATATTATGTACAATGTAAAATTATTTCAAAGTTTATGGAGTCTCCAAAAGACTCACATTGGTAGCAGTAAAGAGGATATAGAGGTATATAAGTGGTACAAAGGATTTTGGTATATTGTATTCCACTTTAGATGATTTTAGTCTTGTTGGGTACACCAATAGTGATTGTGGGGGAAGCATAGATGATAGGAAAATTACTTTTGGGTATACTTTTCACTTTGGTACATAGGTGTTGTGTCATGGGCATCAAAGAAACAACCCATTGTGACCCTTTCTTCACTGAAAGTTTGAGTATGTGGCAGCCACTAGTGCTGCGTGTCAAGTTGTTTAGATGCGAAGGATGTTGAAAGATTTGATGCATGATCAAAAGGAATCCACTACAGTATTCTTTGATAATAGTTCAGCCATAGCATTATCTAAAAATCATGTGTTTCACAAGAGAACTAAGCATATTGATACGAGGTATCATTTTATCAGAGAGCTTGTAAGCAACAAAGAAATTTGTCTTGATTTTTGCATGGGTCTAAAGATCAATTGGCTAACATATTTACAAAAGCATTGGAAAAAGAGAAATTTGATTATTTATGAAGTGGCTTAGGAGTTTGTGACTTTACACAAGTCAATAGCTCCAAAAACTTTCGTTAGCTTCGAAAATACTAGAACAATTTTTGAACAAACTTGATTCAAATTTCCATGATCTGCAGCTGTTCATAATTAAGGGGGAGTGTTGGAAAATCAAGTCAGAATTTATTGTGCAACTAATATTTGTCTTTCCCAGATTTAGCTCTTTGACATATCAGATTTGCATTTAATTATGACTGCTGCACATTTACTTTTGGTTGATTATTCTCCCTAATTATCTCTTGTTAGAGATTTTGTGTTGACTTGTAAGGCAAGTTTTTGTGTAGGTGTTTATTTTTAAAAAGCATCTTGTTTTATTGTGAGAAGGAGAAGAATCATTATTATTGTGAGGAGAAGAAGAAGGAGAAAAATCAGATTTGGGAGAAGAAGAAAAGTGCGTAGTCCCAGCTCAAGTCTGGACTATTTTTGCTGATAGAAAAACTTATTTCTAAGTTGTTATTGTACATGAATGAATGCTTTTGTGTGTAGTTGTAGCTGCTATTCATTATTGACACACACACACACACACACACACACACACACACACACATGTATATACATATATACATATATATATATATATATATATATATATATATGTATGTATGTATATATATCTATATATATATGTATATGTATATATGTATATACATATATATATATATATAAACACATATATATATATACATATATACATATACATATATATATAGATATATATATATACATATATATATATATACATATACATATATATATATATATACATATATATATATATATATATACATATATATATATATATAGATATACACATACATATACATATATATATATATGTATATATATATATATATATATATATATATGTATATGTATATATATATACATAACATATATATATATATATATATGTATGTATATATATATATCTATATATATATGTATATGTATATATGTATATATATATTCATTGAGGCAATTTGAAGCCCAGATCATCGTGTTATTTATAGCCAAGAGTGTTATGCTATTTTGTTGTTATAAATTTCTGTAGCTTCTCCTTTTTCCCTTATTTTGCATCATTTAAATCCGTTGCATTATATTTTCTATTGTTGTCTGAAGATTTTGTAGTTTCGTAGATTCTGCAGTTTCTATAGATCCTCGCATTCCCTTTGTTTTTATACCATAAACATTTGATACTAAAATAGATCCTTGCAATTAGTGAACTTTAAATTTCAAATATTACATAATGCAGTCATGATCTCATTGCGAAAAAAAAAATCCACAAACATCTAATACTAAACTAGGTCATCCTTGCAATTGTTTCAACTTGAGTTAAAAATATCATATACCAAGAAATAAGATCCTCAAATGTTACCGACTGTGCCAGGCTTGCAAACATAAGAGCTGGTGTAAATACAACAAAGCCGACCTGTTAAGAGACGCCCATAAAAAGGAAAAAAAAGTGAGTAAAAAATCTTCATGAGTTAGCACTATAGCCATGAACTATTATAATTATTATGTTCCATACTTCTCTTCTCCCTCCCCCTCTTTGTCACAATATATTTTCTTTTACAATCTAATATACCAACCAGTGGAATTAACTTAAAAAATCAAGCATTTTCACTAATAGATTTAGCTGCTACATGTAATCTACCATATCAATTCAGTATTGTCTTCAGCCATGGTGCAAACTTAGCTTAAAATAATTAAATACATTTTTGGTATTACAAGCTTAAATTGCACACGAGAATGCTAAAAATTTAAAAGTGGACAAGATCAAGATGTATACAGACAGATAAACAGAAGTAACAGAGGCTTTCTGATTGGTCCTTTTAAATGAAGGGCTCAGCTAACCTAGAATGTTTAGCATGGGACATCTCTAATTGAAATTAGTATCTATTTTATGCAGCATCTGGAGGAAAAACAAATGTCTACAAGGTGGAGAATACTATTAACATAAAATTTGAACATTTTCACTATTAAGGCAAAACTTGTTCTCAACAATGCATACTTATTCCAAATATGGGGAAAGCAGTTAAGCTCCAATTATATTTGTTCAAATCCAAAAATTTCCTATTATCTTGACTACATTTAAGCTTACTTATCATTTGAAATTCGCTATATAGCATTGTCCCCTAGTTGCCCCTTCATGTTACAATCATAAAACCACGAAAGGAAAACAAATAATTATATTCAGTAATGTAAATATGTAATTAACAAGGTTTGAAGAATCAGAGTAGCAGGAGGCATAGGAGAACAACAGAAAATGACCAATTTTTTTGCTTACAGGATTTAGCATTTTGTCAATATGATAGATTACCTAATATTTTTTGTAATTTGGTTTAAATTCTATAAAATTTTAAACCGCCTATTTATATAATTTCTATATACAAATTTTTTACAGAATCCATCCTAAATTTTGGTCACGAGATCAAAATTTTAGTCAAGGAGTCCAAATTTTAGCAATCCATTATCAGGTTTGTGTTTATGATCATCCCATTATCATCATCTCAATCAAGCATTTTACCTTAAAATGGAAACCTGACATAATTAATATTCAAACATTTGAAAATTTTATAATTTAACTCCTCTTTACTTGGGCTTTGAAAACTTTATTCTCATGCCCTCATGGATGCATGGTTCAAGTTGCCACCACTCTCTTAAACACTAGGGAAATAACATTCAATGATCAATTACTATATAGAAAACAAAAACAATAAATGCCCTCAATGTAACTCGTACAGAGACTATTCAATATACCAACTACACTAAGATAAAATAAATGGCTTTACTAATTGGAAAAACCTCCACACAACTAAATTCTTTTGCTTCCAATGGGTGTATTCATTTGTAAGTAGGCGGTGGCTGTTGAAATTGATGGACATATTACCTAAGCATACCGAAGATAATTTGGCATTTCTTGGAGAGTAGTACTTAAAGGTGGGAAAGGACAATTTCTCGAGCCCCATCAAGATAATGAAGCATGTCATACACAATGATGTCCTTAAATGCACTTAAATGCAATGAATGGCAATTTCTCTTCCTATAAAATAGTCACAAATAAAGGGAGAAGTTTAGTGGCGAATGAGATGAGGGATAAATGTTGAGAGAGAAATTGAGAAGGAGAAATAGCAGAGATAGATTTATCTCATATTATTCTAAATAACACAAAGCACACGTACAGTATTTATAGGACAAAAATCTGTACTAGACTCCCTAACTAAAAGGAGAAGATCCACAATAGTTAGAGAATGATGGAAGAAGAGATAATGTGATAAAGATGGTGTTAAGACACATCTAATAATCAACGTATCCTAACATTCCCCCCCTTATTACATTATTCTTGCAAATGTGACCTCTGAAAGATTCAAATTTCACTTTTCCAAGAGATTTAGTGAGAATGTCAGCAACTTGTGCTTCATTAGGGCAAGATCATTGGAGCTGAATTTGATGGTTCAAGACGTTCTCGAATGAAATGGTTAGTCAATTTCAATATGCTTTGTTCTATATTCATACTTAAAGATTGGATTTACTTATTGAGCTTAACACACTCTAATTGTTACAATAGAGAATAGGTGATTTTTTTCAGAATTTTAGGTCATCCATAATGCGACGTATCCATATCACTTCACACACGGCTCCCATGCGGCGTGATATTCTACCTTTGTGGATGAGATAGAAACAACATTTTGCTTCTTTTAACCACGAGATAGGTCCAGATCCGAGATGAAATATGTATCATGTAGTTGACTTCCTATCATCAAGATCCAGCATGGTTCGAGTCGACATATCCCTCGTAGGAAAATTGATCATTCTTTTATATTCCAAACCATAATTAGTTGTTCCCTCAAGACATATCTCAAAACATGCTTTGCTTATTCCAGTTGACATTTCTTTGGCTCCTGCATGAACTGGAAAGATAGGCGACAACATAGCAGAGATCAGTTCCCGTGTATGTCAAATAGATGAGCCCTCTAACCAATTGTCTGTAGAAAGTAGCAACTACTTGAGGTGAGTCCTGGAATCTTGAAAGTTGCAAGCCTTTTCCATGGGAGTGGATATAGGTTTACATAGCTGGACATTCTATACTTTTCAGAGTGTCTTGGCGTACTTTGTCTGGGAAACAAAGATGTGATTCTCCTTTTGCCATATTTCCAAGCCAAGACAGTAATGTAGTAGCCCCAAATCTATCATGTCGAAGGTTCTTTTGAGATCATTCTTTACAATATCAACCTGATCTTCTGAACTACCAATGATCACAAGATCATCTACATAAACAACCAGAATGACAATTTCTTTGCCTACCTTCTTTATATACAAATTTGAATCTGAGGGGAAAGAAGAGTAAACCCATGCCTGCAAAGGTGATCGTTGATCTTGATATACCATGCCCTGGGAGCTTGTTTCAGTCCGTAAAGAGATTTGATGAGATGACATACCTTTTTAGGCTGATTTTCATCAACAAATCCTTCAGGTTGGGTCATGTATACTTCTTCTTTCAGATCACCATTTAGTAAAGCACTCTTGACGTCCATCTTTGAAGTCTCCATCCTTTTGTGCTTGCAAGTGCAAAACTACTCGATGGTCTTCATCTTCGACATGGTGTGTGCAAAGGTTTCTTCATAGTCGATGCCTTCTTTGAGCATATCCTTTGGCTACAAGTCGTGCTTTATGTTTGTCGATGGATCCATCTCGCCTTATATTTTGTCTTGAAGACCCATTTGCAGCCTATGGGTTTCTTTCCAGTAGTGCTAAGTATGACAAGTTCTCATGTCCAATTTTTCATGAGCTAGTCATATTTTGTTTCCATAGCTTCCTTCCACCGAGTTTGACCGAGTGCTTCACAAACATTACACGGCTCGAGCTATTCAAAGCTGAACTCATGAGTGCAAAGTTTACCTCATTTCTTGTTTGACTCCTTGTTTTGACTCCGGATGATGTATCTAGGAGTTGTTGCAAATTGAGTCCTTGATAGTTCTTTGTACCCACTTCGGATGAGAACTTGACCTTTTGCTTTTGAGAAGAAGCGTTTCGTTGCCTCGGTGAGGATTGATGTGGAGTCACATTCTGCAGTTCTCCAAGGTCAACAAATAGTTCTCACGTAGTATTTCTTTTCTTTGAGTAGTCTCCTCCAGCTCATCATCTGATTCAGAGACTAATTGGTGAGATGTGTTTGGAAGTGGATCTTCTATTGATACTATTGAGTCAAAGGATGACTCATCACAAACCACATCCCAACTCTTGTATATTTTCTTTGTCTCAGGATCCATGAGACGATACGCCTTCGAGGTAGTACTATAGCCAAGAAGGATACACGGGAGTGTTTTTGGCTCTACCTTCTTTCTCTTCTGAGCTGGGACATGCATGTATGTTGTGCAACCAAATACTCGCAAATGAGAAATTGATGGTTTTTTACCACTCCATACCTCTTCTGGTGTCTTGTTCAGTAGAATCTTTGTTGGTGCCCTGTTGAGAAGATATACAGCCATTTGTACTACTTCAGCCCAATAGCGATTCTCCTAGCTTTGCAGTTGATAGCATGCAGCGAGCCATCTCCATCACTGTGTGATTGCGATGCTCAACAATGCCATTTGTGGGCGTGTAGGGAGCAGTCAGGTGCTGCTTAATGCCGTGATGGTTTAGGAAGGCCAAGAACTTCTTTGATGTGAATTCCCCCCCTCGATCTGAGTGGAGTAGAAGAAGTGGTTGTCCAGACTCTTTGACAACACGATGATAGAAGTTCTGAAAGTGTTGAAGAGCCTCACTTTTCTGCTTTAGGAAATATACCCACATCTTGTGAGTGATCATCCACGAAAATTGGAAAATTTGTATCCTGAAAATGAAGCAGGCAATGGGCCGTTCAGATCGGTATGAACTACCTCCAGACACTTCTTGGCATGGAAGGTGCTCGCTTGAAACAGATCTCTATGTTGTTTTCCGCAAGATTTGTTTTTAGGAGGCAAATAGGCAAGGAACTCGGACAATTTGGGTAGTCCACGGACCATTGCTTTTGAACTCATCCGGTTTATTTAATTTTGAACCGATGTGAAAGTGTCCATATCTAAAATCCCATAAGGCGATTTGATTCTATTGTTGAATTAATCAGTTATAAAGCTACTACGAGAAGATATGGATGATCTAAAGCAAATAACTTATCTTTTACAAAATCTTTAGCAAGAACTTTGGTCGTACCTTTGTCCTGGAGATTAAGCATGATTTAATGCCATTTTTAACAAGAAATTCAACCTTAAGGTGATGATTCAAGATTTGAGTAATGGGACAAAGGTTGCTAGTCAAGCCAGAACATATAGTACCTTTGTAAGTGTACATTTTCGTGGCCCCAGAGGAATGGTCACATTCCTATTCCTTTTGCAATGTACTCTTTGTCATCCGCTATCCGAACTCGATCTCCAGGTTGGTTCTTCGTGTAGTGAATCAAACAACTTCTTTCACCGACATATGCTTGCTTGCATTGGGGAGTCTATCAACCAGACTTTCTTCGTGGTGAGAAGTTTGAGAGATGAGTACAAGATTCTTACTACAATGGGCTCCTTCGATGTCTCCTCATCGATTCATCATCTTCTTGTTCATTTGCAAGATGTCATTTTTGCTTTCTCCAAAGGGACGTCTTTGACTTTTGAAAATCTGGAGCATTTTGGATGTGCTTGTATGGATTTGAAGGCCCTTGTTTGGTATAGTGTTGTGCAGTGAGTGATAGTGTCGTGAGTATTGGTTATCGTAAATGTGACACCATCTCTTTGACTTTTGATCTTTCTGTTTGGATTGTCATTGGATTTGGCTTCTCTAGGGACCTTTTCGATTCTTATGGTGTACGATTAGGCCTTGAGAACAAGGCTTTGTCCGAGACTCCCATGTGATGAAGTGATAGATTCTTCCGACAGCAAATTCACAAGCTCTTCGAATGTCACTTGTTTGTTTAGAGGGACATTAAGTGTTGTAACAAACAGAAATTGAGAAGAGGAGTGCTCTCAAGGTGATTGGGACGAGTAGTTTTTAGGATTTGTCTACCATTTCACCGAGGCCAATAACTCCGATCTCAACTTAGCCACGCGATGCAAGAATTCCTCCACTTTCGTGACCCCATAGAGAGGGTGTGCATGATGAAGATGAAGAATTTTCTTGTGTCGATTTTTGGCTTCATAAATGGTTGCCAACTTGTCCCAGAGCCTCCTTGGGTTTCTCCGCATTCGAACATGCAATTGCATCATCACTAATACCGAGCATTATTAGCATCAAGGCTTTAGACAAGCCATGTCATATTTTATTAGTTCATCGGGGTTGGGTGGGAGCAGTCATCCCCATTTTGTTGTGATATTCCCCATAATCCTTCAAATGAAGGATTTTTTCATTTTTGTCTTCCAGAAGCTGCAAAATTAGGCCCTTTGAGCAATCGAGTCGATGTAAAAGTAACTTGAGTGGAGACAATTATAATAATAATAAAAAAATATTTATTTATTTGTTAAAAAGTTATTACAATTTGGACTCACTATCGAGAATGATGGCTTGTGAAAGATGCTGATGATATTGTGATTATGAGAACGCTTTGCGGGCATTTTCTTCTTCGTTGTCCTGATATGTCATATCCAAACTTCTAATTCTTCATGTACTCGCTTTTGAGAAGTGACGTAAAAGAAAGTACTCAAGAGTCCTTCTCGAACTAGTTTGTTAATGCAAGATTGCCGCAAGAAGCTCATTAACAACAAGAAAAAAGTAGAACCCGGAGCTCTCATGAGCTTCTCCACGGTGTTCTTCACATGAGTTGATGTTGTGGCTTTCATGTTCCGTGTTATTGACGCTTTTCAATCGAGTTGTCTACACTCGACATTCGACGTAGTGTTGAAGAAACTATCGTAGACTCAAAACTACCTTGATAAAATGCTTACACAAAGTTGAAGGTTTCCACGCAGAAATAAGGGAAATAAATAGTTTCTTTCTCTCCGGCGAGATCTCCACGTCCCAAAGGCAATTAGTCCAACACGCTGTAGTCTCCACAAAAGAGTTTTCTTCAACACGCTCGTGATCATTTTCGAACATGGCTCACCGGCCGCCGGTTCGATCTAATTGATTTTAGTGCCACTGCTCACTTTTATAGCAGTTAATATGACCATCGATGAATCCAAGCAGGTTACTCAATCTATTCAAAAACTGATGAAACAGTATCCCAGCGTTTCGGATCTCAAAAGATGCTTCTAAGACTAAGATACCAAAACTTCAGCAGTTCTCCACGTGAACTTCCACGTTCTGGAACAGGCTTATTTTCCTCCGCTTAGTGATATGCTTAAACTCAGCGGGTACTCACGCCTGTCCTGGAGCCGCGTGTTTTGGCTGAATCGCTTCTGCTGTTGGTGAATTCCGTCACGTCCACGTTCAGTGCCCCTTCGAACCGCAGGAATCAACAGCTATTAGTTGTAGAGATCTCCAACTCCATCCTGGTTCCCTCGCAGTTAAGCTTTTAGGTCACCGACTTCAGTTCTGAATATCTCCACGCTACCATCACTGTATTTGCTACGCTATTTTTTTATCCTCTTCCTCACGCAGGCTAAAAAGAGACTCCACACGCAGCAGCAGATCTCCACGTAGCAGCAGTTCTCCTCTAATCTCCACGCAGGACAATAGAAGACAAACGACCCTGACCACACTTTTCCACGCTCAGGCAGAAAGAGAAACAGTCTCTCCTTTCCAACGCACAGGAAGAGATCTAGTTCGCTCTGATACCAAACTGAGAGAGAGCTGGAGAAGGAGAAATAGCAGAGATAGATTTATCTCATATTATTCTAAATAACACAAAGCACACGTACAGTATTTATAGGACTGAAATCTGTACTAGACTCCCTAACTAAATGGAGAAGATCCACAATAGTTGCAGAGAATGATGGAAGAAGAGATAATGTGATAAGATAGACACCTAAGACACATCTAATAATCAACGTATCCTAACAAATGTTATTTTAAAATTGTAAAAAATCTATATTTTTAAAAACTATAGTCCCATACTAAAATAATCCACATGGCGATATTTGATTGAGAAAACAAAACAAGATTAATGAGTGAGTTGAAAACAATATCCTTACCTTACATTTATGGTTTGAAAGACTTAAAAGATGACGATTGAAAGGTGGTGTTAAAAATAGATTACACTATCAATGTTATTGTGAAATACCCTAACATATTTTTATTAAAAGGTTTGCATAGATTTCATATATAATTTGGTTGAATGAAGTGTCAATCCTTCTCAATGTGTTGCATCATTAGTATTTAAATTTTAATTGTTTGAGTTATGGAAAAAAATTGTAATTAATAAAGAAGTTAGTAATTTATTATGAGATGCTAATCTTTTCTATATTTATACTTAATTATATTCGAGAATGTTTTTGATAAACATTAACATCAATAATTTTACTCTTTAGAATGTGATTTGTATATTACGTTTTGACTATTATTTTTTTCTAACATTTCCCCCTTAATACCCTGTGCGTATAAACAGTTTTATACATATTAAAAATGTGGAAAGTGGGTTTTCACTCATAAATACCCATTGAAACCATGTCTAAATAGATATAATATGATTATTTATACCTATTTACATAAATAATGGAGTTTTGATTTAATTGTTGGATAATTGAAATACCTAGAAAACATTAGAGAAATTTGGCTTCTAAAATGAAACATACTTTGTCTCAAATTAGATATAATTACCTTCAATATATAGTACAAAACATGTCTTAATATTGAGGTGCACTTGTAGTAATCAACATGAAAATAGTGGCTATTAGATTTTTCCAAGCTTTCTTTGAAGCTGGTACAATACGAAAGAGCACTTTGTTAGCTTTATGACGACTATTAGAAAGTGTGAAATGGATAATATATGCTCAAATTGTCATTGGTCAAAGTTCAAGTCAAATTGGTCAACAGGAAAACACAGGTCTATAGTACCTAGCTCATGTCAAAGATCCTTTTTGCATATTTTGGAGTTGGCCAAAAAAATTGACTTGGACGTGTTTGGTTTAGCTCACCGGTCTTCATCAAGCGTGTGCAAAAAGGGGGTTGAATATTGGAGCCACTTTTGTTTGAGAAAGGGACTCACCACTATGGTATTAGTGTAATTTTAATTATTCAATTACACTATAGTTTCTATCACATTATTTTGTGCCCTATCATGCTGACATGTGATAGATGAAGAAGAGGTCCATGTGGTGGGTCATCATGCCATCACATGGCCTACCATGAAAACTAACCAAAATCATTGTCGGCTTAGTTAAGATCTTCATCGACCATCTGAGGCTCACCAATGATCCACACAACTTGGCAGAGTAGCTCCAACCAACTCATGTAGCCAAGCCTCTCAACAACCAACTCTCCCACTCACCAATTATTCTCTCGCATAACTTCAGCGAGTTATATTACTGGGCGAAAATGAGGCTTGGCAAGTAGGGCCACAACCACATAAGACATGGGTGATTAAATCGTATTTAAGGGCTCCACTTATATCCTTGTTGATAAATGGGATCTTTACCAATGACTTTGCAAACAATGTAACATGGCGCTCAAGGAGGAAAACTCAACAAAACAAACGACACAAAGTATTAAACCACTAACCTCCTTGACCGTAGTGGATGGTCTTAAACGCTATGCCACCGAGCTAGGCTAAGTATAACATAGCAGATGTTGGGTGTTAACCCATATCTCAAGGCTAGGTATGTTATGTACACAGAGCCCCACCTCCGCACCCCCGCATCCATGCAAACACAACACACACAAGCCTGGGAGTTTTAAAGGGAAGCGAAGCCTCACTCCAAACATAACAAGGAGCTCAAATTGTTCTTGATAAATCGCTAGGGAGACATCGGGAGCTCATGGAGGAGTTTTCAAATAATTTTTCAAGGACAAAGTTGGGTTCTTTCAAGGAGCTATTTCTACCTTTTTTCATTTTTAGGTAGTCACCGACATTTTCATACATCGGTGGTAAATTAGAGAAGTGTTCGAAGTTTTGAGAAGATTATCTCGGATCTTGTTATTTTCCCATTTGGGTTTTTATTTGATTTATTTATAAGTGGTTGAAGTGATTATTTGACGTAGAATTTTGGGAAGCGATCGTGCAATTGTTACGAGAAGTTGGGACGACATTTGAGTTTTATCGTAGTCTACTAGAGGTCTATGGACATGTTTTTACAAGTATTTTGATTCATTATTGAATTGTAAGTTTTTAAATTATATTTGTAATAACTTTTAATGGATCATGTAGTGCCCACTTCCTTCGACACTATAATATTTTAATTTTGACTATACTGCTGACTATATACATGGATATTATTCTACCATTTTGGCTTAGCATGATATTAGATGATAGAGATACCTTGACTATTGATGGATTTTGATTCATCGTATGATATGCGAGGATTCTTAGAGATACATTTTATATTGATGATGATGTGTTGTTGACATATTTTATATATTTCGACATTCAACATTCTCTTCATATTGAGTAGGATTTAGTAGTTGAACTAATCTTGTGATCTTATTGGTATTGATGAAATATAGAATTGAGATGTTGTTAGAATTTTTAAATAATAGCATTGTTGGTCTAGATGATGATTCAATTTATATATGGATGATTATTTATTTGTATGTATATCTTATCTTGGATGTTTTGATATGGCCACGAGGCCAAAGGAGGTATTGTGTGATTTTTGCAGGTAATTATATCACAACAATCAAAGGGGGATTGGAGACCAACCACAACGAAATACTGGGTGGATATGACAATGGTCACCATGGCAACTTGTGGAATGTTTTTGTTTTATTATTTGTTGTTAGGAGGTTCCCATGGGGGATGACCTCCAATTATGACCAAGGGTTTTGTGTGTTGTTCTTTTCTTTTCTTTTATTTAATTTTGGTGTATGTGAATTTATTGTGATGTAATTCCCTTTTATCATTAATTGATTTGTGTGTCTAAATTAGTGCATTAATCATGTTATTAAACTAATTATGGATGGGAAAAAATAAGTCATTTATTAGATTAGTGGCACTTTGGTCTATGTATTTTCAAGTTGAGTGTAACTAACTTGAGTGTTGTACACTCTATCTTACCTTAGAAATTCGGATTTGGCCTTAAGGGCCAATTTTGGAGGCTTGTGGGACAAGATAAGCTTGTCCTACACATCTTAATTTATTATACCAACCCTACCTATGGATTGGGGGTCAAAATAGACCCCATTAAGTGTTTTGTAAGATAAAAAGTGGCATTCATTGAAATTTTCTTACATGGGTTTTAAAGTTTGTCCTTAGGGGGTGTGGGTTGGGATTGTGTGTGTAAGAGGTTTGTCATTCCTCTCAACCACCAATTTATTGTGCATTGGGGTTGAGGTTTGAATTTTGAGGTGGAGTTGAGGATGAGTGATGTGGCATCCTACATGGAGCCACCTCACCCTCCTCTCTCCCTTTTCTATTTATTCAAGTTATTTTGTTTGTTTGGGGGTTACTTCATTTCTTTTGGTGCTCTTGTATTTTGGAGTTGGAGGATTTTGGAGTGCTTGTGGATTTTGTTGGAGATTGTTGGTGATAGATTGGGCTTGAAGGAGCTTAGTGTGTGACTCTTGGATCAAGATCTACCATGGAAAGGTAGGAGCTATACCCTTGTTTTATTGTTTTCTTTTATTTGTGTATATGTGTATGTTATTGAAAGTGTTTTGGTATGCTTGTTAGGTCATTTGGTAAATTTCCTAAATATGGTGTAGGAGAAGGCTATGGGGATCTTATATTTAGAAAGGCATAAGAGTTTATTTAATGTTTTGAGGGCATTGGGTTGGGTGCCCCATCTTGGACAAAAAAATACTTGCATTTCTTACTTGTTTTGTTTTATGAGGGAGACATAAGAGATTGTAGGGAGGCATAAGAGAATGTGGGAGGAATAAGAGCATTATTGAGGGAGGAATAACAGTTGTGTAGGGGTTTTTGAGATGTTTATTAGAGGATTTAAGGTGGGAACCTAATCCCATTTTGGAGGCATAAGTGACCTCCCCATAGATCCTTACTCCATTGGCTTGCATTTAAACCTTGTGTATTTATTAAGTTGTATTATTTTTTTCTTTTTCTTGTGTTGAATGTGCTTAAAATGGTTGTAAATTTTTTTGTTGTGTTGTGGAAGCATTGTAGAGTTGTCATGTGTTGGATCCATCCCTTATTGCCTTGTGGTTGGGGCTCGGGGGCCAATGAGGAGAATTGCTTCTTCTTCTCATTGGAGTTTTGGTTGGGTGGAGAGTGTTGCCTCTCCCCCATTTTTTTGTTGTGATCAAGTGAAGAAAAGATGGAGCTTTTTTGGAGATTTGATACTTGGAGCACTTGTAGAAGACTAAGCAATCTTTCATTATAGCTACCTTTCTTGTAAATTCCCACTTAAGGTGGAAGATATATAGTATTATAATTGTAAATAAAGTTGTATTGAATACTTTGTTATTAAGTTGTAATGCATTGTTGGAAAGAGAATCAATTTTAGTGAAACAAGCTTTGATGTTATGGATATGTGATTGAAAAAGAAAACAACTTATTCTCATTTTAGTTGATTTTAGTCTTCATTAGGTGTGTTATTCTTGTTTTAAATGTTATTGGAAAATATTGTTAGAAGCTACTTGTGAGAAAGGTTGTAAAAGAAAGAAATATCATTCTTGTTGTATTACTTGAAAGGCACATAATAACAAGATAAACTATATGTGTTCATTATTTTGCATTGATGGAAGAAAGTTTAAACTTGCACATGTATTTATGGAAGAGTTTTAAAATTGTATTTCCTTGTTACTTTGTCAACAAATGGACCTCTTTCCTTTTTAAATCAAATGGAGTAAAGAAAAATGTATGGTTACTTTTGAAACTTAGCCTCATTTGCTTGTATAAAGTAATGATCAATTTATTATAAAGTTATAAGGGAAATAGAATTAGTTTCTTTCTTTCTATGTTAAATATTATTACTTCCAAATTTTAAAAGAAACAATTAGTATAAAAAAGGAGGGAAAGAATTTTAGTTTTTTTAGTTAATACTATTACTAATGTGATCATTATTACTATTGATAATAGTATTATTATTTAAATTTTTATTGATATTGGTTTTAACAACCATAAAAAAAAGGAATATTGTATTTTATATATATATATTTTAAAATATATATATATATAGTTAAATGTAATGTTGTATAGTCATGAAAACTTTAATAAAAAAGGGTGATAATGTAAACCCAAAGAAATGGGAACCACATAATCCTTGGCTCAATGCGTGAGCTGTGGGGATGTTGACCGCACCCAACCCCATTTCTACGGTATGGGGGGGTGGGTCGGTGTCTTCCCCTTCGCCTTCTACAATATTGTTTAAACCCCAACACCGTTTACGGGCATAAACCTCTCACCTTTCGTTGTTTTTTGGTATAGTCGGTGGACTATGTAACCCTAATCCGCGGCCAATACACTCTTTCAAATTCATTTCTCTCTCTCTCTCTCTCTCTCTCTCTATATATATATATATATATATATATATCTATACATAAATCCATGTATTTTCTTATTTTAGGTTCTATATAATTAAAATTTAATGAAAATATATATATATATATATATATATATATATATATATATACATAAATCCATGTATTTTCTTATTTTAGGTTCTATATAATTAAAAATTTAATGAAATATATATATATATATATATATATATATATATATATATATATACACACACAAATGTGTGTGTGTGTGTCTTTAAGGCCTTTGAAGTAAATACATATGCATTTTAACCATTTCGTTAAAATGGGGCAAAACCCATATGCTCATTTGGGAAAAAATAGAATAATGAGACAACTAAATGAATGAAATAAAACAGAAACCCAGGTAGGGTGTAAATAAAACAAGAAAAGTAAAAGCGCATGTGCATCCTTCTTAGAGCTTAAGGTTTCCTCTCATGGCTTCCTCCTCTCGATGGAACATAGATCAATTGAAGAAATGATCAAAAGAATTATTCAATGATGAGGGAAGAAGAATAAATACAAATTGTTGACAAGACCATAACCTAACCGAATACCCACCAACATGCATGAAAAACGTGCATATACCTATGTGGAGGTAAAAAAAACTAATCAAGGCATAACCGTAAACAATGAATTTATTTTTCTAACATTCCCCCTTAATACATTGTTCATACAAACATACATTTCGGTACATGGATGTCCCCCTCCCATAATGAGAACGAAGTAAAGAGGGTCTTCACAGAGCATGTGCCTACATGGTCTCGATACACATGGTTTTTCTAAGGTTGACAATAAACTTAGAGGGACATGAGCACTTTCGAATGTTCACCTTAGTGGTTTTACAGATTACCACAAACCAAGAGGATGATACCTCGGTGGTTTTACAGATTACCACGAACCAAGAGGATTTTACCTCGGTGGTTTTACAAGTTTACCACGAACCTAGTGCGAGTACCATGTGCTTTTAGTGCTTTTCTGCTCCCCATGACACTTTTCAATTTAGGAGGTTCCAATGGAAATGGAAACTATGCAATATCGTACTTAATTGAAAAACAACAAAACAACCAACACAAAACTGAAATAAACAAACCAAAATTGAGGAATTGGTCCTCAATACCTTATTTACCACAATATTCAATGATGTGGAGAAGAATAAATACAAATTGTTTATGGTTACATCCAAATCGAATACCCACCAACATGCATGCAAAACTGTGCATATACCTACGTGGAGGAAAAACTGATCAAGGCATAACCGACAATGGATTAATTTTTCTAACATTCCCCCTTAATACATTATTCGTATAAACATACATTTCCTGATATTGGATGTCCCCCCCTTAATGAGAACACCACAAAGAGGGTCTTCACATGAGCATGTGCCTACATGGTCTCGATACACATGGTTTTTCTAAGGTTGACCATAAACCTAGAGGGACAGGAGAACTTTCTGACTGTTCACCTCGGTGGTTTTACAAGATTACCATGAACCAAGAGGATGATACCTCGGTGGTTTTACAGGTTTACCACGAACCAAGAGGATTTTACCTCGGTGGTTTTATAGGTTTACCACGAACCTAGTGCAAGTACCATGCTACTTTCAGTGCTTTTCTATTCCCCATAACACTTTTCAATTTAGGAGGTCCCAAACAGGAAACTATGCAATATTTGCACTTTATTGAAAAACAACAGAACAACCAACACAAAACTGAAATAAACAAACCAAAATTGAGGAATTGGTCCTCAATACCTTATTCGCCACAATATCCATTTGGCGGCCTCGTCGCTTGCGGCTTGTAAGAGGTCACTAGATTTCCTCCAACCTCCATTTTCCTCCTTCCTCCTGTATGTTGCTACTTTGTTAGCAGATATAGCTTTGAGGCTCATTATGATTCAAACAATCTCCACCTATCTCCTGATCATTTGTATGCCAACTGTTGGATGATGCTATGCTAGTCGCAGGTCATTGGGAGGTCTTGTTTTCCTCCTCTTCGTACTCTTGTGCCAAACAATGTAAGTATCCAATGCCCAGGTTCTTCAAAATAGTTATGAGTGAATTGCTCGAACAAATTTCTTCTCTTATTGTAAATGATATCCAAAGCACCAAATGCAAGAGCAAGTCATCTCACATAATCTTGAGATCTACATATGAATCCCTGTATGCAAATCTTGCCACTATTTCTCGGGTTGTTGGACCACGCCAAGGCATATGGGGAAAGCCTTGCCACTGCTGTAGTATTCTTGATTTCTAAGCCAGTTGGTTTTCCGAATAAAGGAACCCTGTCACTCAAGTTGCTCCTTGAACCGAGTCTAAATGGTGTCATCAACATTATTATTATTATTTGCAGGGATTAGGATTCAAGATATGGAACAGAATGGAAACGTATGGCTAATCTCCAAATCAAGATAAAAATCACAAAATAACGGCTCAAGAAATGAGATAGCTCTTTAAACTCCAGATCACCATGCAAGAAAATAATTCCAGATTTGGTTGCTCATGCGTATGAAATGGAGGCAGTCGATGCATAGGTTTTCACCTATTCTGGCTACCACTTCCTTTTTAATGGCAACTTTGGTGGCTTTAAAACTCTTTATTTGTTTGTCGAAGGAAAGCCTTTCAATAAATAGACTCTTCTGATCTCTTGTGCCAGAATGATGGTGAGAAGAGTAGATTTTCAGGAAAGAGCAGTATTCACGTTCACGTTACAGTGTTTGGAACAATGGAGAGATCGTGAGTGTGGGTTGGATTTCTTGCAACACAGCTTTCACGGAGATATAAACCATATCCTATCCACACACAACTTCATCTTGATCTTGATCCACACAGACTTCTATGCAGGTTACATAAAGCAAAGGAATCTCTACACGTGAAAGAGAAGACAATATGGCTCCACACGGTGTTGAAACAACCCTCCCTCTAGCGCCAAGATGCCTGCTCTGATACCAATGATGGAACAGAGATCAATTGCAGAAATGTTTGAATGAATTATTCAATGATGAGGAGAAGAATAAATACAAATTGTTGATGGTTACAACCAACCGAATACCCACCAACATGCATGCAAAACTGTGCATATACCTACGTGGAGGAAAAACTGATCAAGGCATAACCGACAATGGATTAATTTTTCTAACACTCCCTTCTCGACCAATCTATAAAACAAAAGAATGAAACAAGAAAAACAAAAGAGAAAGAAACCTTTCATAAGAAAACTTAGGGTTAGTTGAATCCCTAGATCTTAAGGCCCCAAATGAATCCATCCAATGGATTAGATTCATTCCTACAAAAAGTAAGTGGGGAGTGGGTGAGAGAAAATTCAAATTTAATTTGCATGGGTAGACATTATTTTGGGGACACTTAAGTAAGTGAACATGATTGGGTGTTATTGCTTCGCTAACCCCAAATGCATTAATAAAGACCTTTTAAATTAATGTCAACTTTGACCCCTCCTTGTGGATATAATAGAACCTTATTATTTAATTAAATAGGCCACAATTACCCTTGGGATTAATTTGTGCAAGTTTAACTATGGTGGAAATTAAATTGTATTAAAACAAGATATAGGGAAACCTAAATCATGCCTTAGACTAACTAATTTTATTAAAAGGTATTGAGAGTTTTATTATTGTATTTTAAAGGGGCATTTAGAGGAAAATTAATAATGTTACTTTAATGAAATTGTAAACGAGCAATTGTGGATGTTAACTTTAATCTAGTGTTTTGAATAGTTTAACAACAAAATAATTATTCCATAATTTTTCTAATTGACCTAGGTTTGTTCTTGGGTTTCATACGGGAAAAAGTAGCGGGTGTTACATATGGTATCGACACCATGGGTTCAAAGCTTAGACCCTTGGGCACACTTAAAAATATGAGACATGAACATTAAACCTAGCATAACTTAAAAACCTAGAAAACAACATTGTATGATATTTGTATAATGTAGAAAACTTGAAAACTGAAACAAAACCTAGAATGATTAACTAACTCTCACCTTGGTTTGTGTAGGAGGCATGGAATAGACAAGGGTTTATTGCATGTAGATCTAGACTTTCCACCTCTAGATCAGGTGGTAGTGGTCATTTTACCTCAGATATTACACACGCTTCAGGACTTCAATGTCATTCTACGAGGAGGATCCTTAGGAGGATGACTTGCTAGAAAGGATAAAGAGTACTTAGTTGAGGCTCGTGCATCTCCTCGACACAAAAATGAGCAAAGGGTAGATAACTCCTACTTGGAGTTATCTAGAGCCGATTCACCTCAGACGGGACATGGAGATAGAACTTTAGAAAATAGAGATAGATATCGTGAGCCCTAGAATAAGAGGAGGAGCATGTAGAGAGACCTAGGGGTCGATAGTCATCAATTGTAGATCATATTAGGGAGATCCTGAAGCTATGCCCATCTCATTATTTTGGAGATATAGGTGGTTTTCAGGAAGAGGCTTGGTTAGTGAGCTTGAGCGGGTGCTTCAAGCTTTGTCCATGTACTAGCAACATGAAATATTGTGTTGCGATCCATCTTCTAAGGGATGGAGCAAGTGTCTAGTGGAGGAATGAGGAGTAGAAGCTCCACGTAGGCTCAAAGATAGTTATGTGGGAGCTCTTTGAGGAGAGGTTCATGAGCAGATACTTATCTAAGAGGTTTATTCAACAAAGGATAGATGATTTCCACAACCTCCATCAAACATCCATGATTGTAGTAAGAGTATGAGAGTCGATTTCGGATTTACTTCAAAGATGTCGACTATATGCAAGATGAGCAGTCAAGATTCACAAAGTTCATTAGGGGCTTGAATTTAAATTCTGAGAGGTGCAAGTGCACATTCATTGCCGCAAACCTTAGTAGAGGCCTCTAAGAAGGCCTACATTATAGAGGAGACTCGGGGAAGACTTAAAGAGCCGTGGACAGAGTGCGGAGTTGCATCCAAGAGATGCAAGATAATAGGTTAGGGGTCAAATCCTCCTCCCCTAGTTGGCAGCTATGGTTTTACATAGTCTTCATTCGACCCACCAAAATAGCCACATTAGTAGCAGAAAAATAGACTCATCCACCATTCAGACCTACACATAGAGATTTAACGCTCGAGGGGATGGAGTATGAGGCCTCCCCTAGGGGTTCTATTAGGACACATGGTGCACTAAGAACCAACTCATTAGGGAGGGAGGTCATCATCAACGACTTGAAGTACCCATATCTAGATCATCGGGATCCACAGTATAGTCCTCTTTAGTACTGGATGGAGCCGCATCTCATTGGAGAGGACTAGGTAGTTGTTATGGATGTGACGTTGTTGGACATCATTGGAGAGGGTGCCCACAAAACCCTAGTAATAAGGGTAAGGTAAAAATTTCAAAGCCTACAATTGGTGACATGGGATGTAGCTATCAGATCTATGAAGTGGTTGAGAACTATCAGGCCGATCATTAGAGCATTGTGACATGAGACTACATGTAGCATTGGTGGTATTCATACCTCTATACTATTTGATTCTCGGTTCATCGATTCATTTATTGCACCATATTTACTAGAGTGTTACATGTTAGTGGTAGTTAGGCAAGGCCTTAGTTGGGATGTCGAGATGGCTTCTGAAGCCAAAATCCTGTACACTCTTTAGTTAAGGAATGTGTACTGGATTTGGGACCCTTCACCACTACCTTAGATCTTCAAATCCTTCGGTTGGGTTCGTATAGAGTCATCTTTGGCATGGATTGGTTATCGAAAATAGAACTAGAGTGGATTATTACCATAAGACTATATCATGTATAAATTATTTAGGAGTTGAGTTAGTGATAGATGGAGTTAGGAGACCCATTTCGATCCACAATATTTCTCCTATGCAACTTAAGTCAAAGGATGTGACCTTCACACAACGTAGGGTTTTGTGTTTTGTAGTTGCTATTACTATTAGTGATAGGTCAAAGGATGGGGCTAGTGGACCTTCACTTGACGATCACCCCATATTGTAGGATTTTTTGGATGTGTTTCCTAGTGAGTTGTTGGGGATGCCTCCCCCACATGAGTTAGAATTCCACATTGACTTGGTTCCAGGAGTAGAAATCATCTCACGCACTTCAGATAGATGACCACACCTCGAGCTTTATGAGCTCAAGTTATATACCATCGGCCTAAAAGAGGGATATCCACAAGTCAACTTTTCTTAATAAGGAATTTTCAACAAACGTTTCATTTTGTGCATTTTGATATTCATGAGGAGCATGAAGCAATGGAAATTAAGGGAAGGTATCATCGGAGAAGTGTGATCCTTCCATGATTAGAGGGTCACATCCATTATGGATTATCCATCTCCCACTAGTGTGACCGAGGTGTGATGTTTCATGGAATTAGAAAATACTACATGAGATTTGTAAAGGACGTTTCTCAGGTTGCGAACCCCATCACTTCCCTTCAAAGATAAGGGAAGAATTTTGTATGGCTAGATAGATGTGAGAAATCCTTCACGACACTAAAGGAATGCCTCACAAAGATGCCTATTCTTGTAGTAACATACCCTGGGTGAGTTCTTGTTTACAATGATGCTTCTTTGGTAAGACTAGGAGGTGTATTGATGTTGGAGGACCAAATGGTTGCTTTTGAGTCTCGCAAACTCAAGGATTATGAGCTCAATTATCCGACTCATGACCTTGAGCTTGCAGTAGTTGTTCATGCCTTGGTTTGATGGAGACACTTCCTTCTTGGCTAGAGATTTACACTCAAGACTGATCACTTGAGTTTTCACCATCTTTCACATAGCCCAATCTAATGCCTCGTCCGTGGTATTTGATGGAGTTGATTTGTGAGTATGACATGGAGATAAAACACGTGAAGTGGAAGGAGAATGTGGTCAGAGACTCCCTGAGTAGACGGAGACATGTGGTTATGAATACTTGCAGTGGGTAAAGATTTATGGTGATAGGATTTTGTAGTAGATTCCTCACAAAAACTTCTATCTTGCATAAAATCAAATATTAAGTCTCGAGAGGCCTTGAGGGGAGATTTGATGTATTTTCATTAGAGACAGATGGCCTTCTTAGGCACAGAGGTCAGATATATGTTCCTAGAGATGGAGGCTTAATACAAGAAATTTTGACAGAGGCTCATCGTGCACCTTATTCAGCCCATCCCAGTGTGAAGAAAATGTATGCCACCTTGAGACAGTTATACCATTGGAGGGGACTATGGAGAGACGTAGCTCAGTTTGTGTCACGCTATTTAGAGTGTTAGAAGGTGAAGGTCGAGCATCAACATCTAGTTGGCCTTCTCTTCCTTGACGTTAGACCAAAGTGGAAATTAGACACCATTTCCATGGATTTCATAATTGGGTTACTGACGTCGAGATACCACCATGATGCCATCATGGTCACGGTGGATAAATTGACGAAAGTGGCCCACTTTTCTCTAGTGAAGAAAACTACATAGATAATGTAGTGGCATAAGTATACCTTGATGATATTGTTAAATTGCACGGATTAAGATCATTTTGCGACCGTGATCCTTGTACACTTCTCACTTATGGACTATGATGTAATATTCTCTCGAGATGAAGATCAAATTCAAGACAACTTATCACCCTAAGACAGATGGACATAATGAATGGGTGAATCAAATCTTAGAGGAAATTATTAGGATGTATGTCATGAAAAATCAATCGAGGTGTGAGGAGTATTTGTATTTGGTGGAGTATATCTACAATAATAGTTTTTAGAGTTCGATAGGCATGGCTCCTTTTTAGGCACTATATGGCGAGAGAGTGTAGGACACGTTGAGTTGGAATAGGTTGGAGGAAATGGTTTCTCTTGGGGTGGCTTTACTACAAGACATGGAGCAGAGGTTTTTATGATCAAGAAGAGATTATAGGAGGTTCGGGACAAGTAGAAGATGTATGTAGAACAAAGATAAGAAAAATCATAGCTTTGATGTGGGCTATGAAGGTGTTTCTCCATGTCAAGCCTCATAAGAACCCTATCCATTACGGAAATGGCTCTAAGATTTACCCTAGATTTGTGGATCCCTTTGAGATCTTGGAGCATATTGGTCTTTTGGCCAATCGTCTAGCATTTCCACCTAGCTTGTCTCACATCCACGATGTATTTCATGTTTATGTGCTTGGGAGGTACATTGCATATACTTCTCATGTATTAGATTAGACCTCATCAGAGGTGCAAGTGATGGTGGAGCCCATCTCGTATTTTAGAGCATAGGACCCGGGAATTCGAGGCATAAATATTGACCAGGTTCAAGTCTAGTGGGATAGGTATGATGAGACTATTGCTACATGGGAGGATGTTACATTGCTATGAGTCCAGTTCCCACACCTATTCCAGTGACTTCCAGGAGGAAGTCAAGTCTAAGGGGAGGGGGATGTAGTGCCCACTTCCCTTCGACACTATTATATTTTGATTTTGGATTACTACTAACTATATACATGGATATTATTGTACCATTTTGTCTTAGTATGATGTTAAACGAAAAGATACCTTGACTATTGATGGATTTTGATTCATAGTATGATTTGTGTGGATTCTTAGAGAGACATTTTATATTGATGATGATGTGTTATTGACATATTTATATATTTTTGACATTCGACATTCTCGTCATATTGAGTAGGATTTAGCAGTTGAACTAATCTTGTGATCTTATTGGTATTGATGAAATATAGAATTGAGATGTTGTTATATTTTTAAATAATAACATTGTTGGTCTAGATGATGATTCAATTTATATATGGATGATTATTGATTTGTATGCGTATATCTTATCTTGGATGTTTTGATACGGCCACGATCTTGAAGGAGGTATTGTGTGATTTTTACAGTGAAAAATTATATCACAAAAATCAAAGGGGATTGGAGACAAAACCATGACTTGCAAAACTTGAGATGGACCTCCAGAGAAGGCTGGTTCCTACTTCCTAATCTACCTACCACAAGCTACTCATGTGTAGGCTGAAACTAATCTAACCATTCCAAGGAGACAGAGAAGAGAGAAAGATGACAAAAGAGAGCCTACACTAAGCGGTGATACACTAGAAAAGGAAGTGGTGAGATACTCTACTGAGGGAGAATGAAACAAGGAAAAAGTGGACTAGGGAGGTCAGATAGAAGTGACATAGACCCAAATCCAAATCACCATCAAAACTCCATGAAGCATGACATCTTACACCTGTAAACATGAAATACATACACAAGGAGAAAACACAAGATAAAGAGGCACAGAGAAACAACAAAACAATGCCAAGGGTTGAAAGACACCACAAAACAATATTTTATTGCTCTATAAGGTGCACATACTATTACATGGGTGCTCAGAGGCACAAATATGCTCTCCAGCATAGGAGAAGGCTTACAACTCAAATGGAGTGGGAAACGACTTTGACAAAGTTTCCCACATCCCAGAATGTCTCTCCCTTCTCAAATGAGAAGTGTTACAATATATAGATGATGAAAATCGAAGAGGAAGAAGAGAAACTTGAATCTGCTCCTAAAATCCAACCACCAACCATCAATTCCCACCGTGAATCTTCCCACAATCTGTCAAGTCTAGTTCCCTATGTCTGTTCAACATGTTGAAGAAGGAAGAATGATGGATCGAATCAAATCAGATCTAGTTAGTTGAAGCAATCAGATTCTACATTAATTGCTTGAAATAATTTTTCCCATTTTTCACCCACCTAACCTCATCAAAATTAAATTTTCAGGCTCCCATGGCATAGATGAGGTCGAGACCTTTCCAATGGTGCCAAATTTGTTGAATTTTGAGCACTGGATCGAAAGATATGTCATTTGAATGTTTGAGTCGAGTCCATACAAAAATGGTGAAAACTAGTTAGTAGAATGGGGTCCATGGGCCCAAAACTCACTTTACGCCTTTTGGCACCAAAAAATACAAAATGCAAAAATTTCCCCATAGCCCCGCAATTCATTTTGTCAAAAAACCATCTTTAAGCCCGCCAGTCCACATTTTTCATTTGGGTGAAAATTCCTCCCAAATAGGCCTTGGCCCGCCCATGTAATTTGGGCTGACACATGGCTCCTGGGCATGTCGGAGGTGCGGTTCATTTTATACTTTATGCCTTTTGAGCCAAAAAGTTTGAATTGCCTCCGATGACCCGCCTTCCCGCCTTGACTTGGAACATGGCCACGTGTAGAGCTGGCGCTAGTTTGGGGACTGCTTTTGGATTTTTCTTTTGAAGATGCACCAAAGAGACACATGGCACCTTCCTGGCAACTTCTCTTTCCTTTGTATTTTGGCTAAGTCCTTTTTGTTTGGTGGGGCCATAAGTCTGACCCTAGACATATGGAAGCCTCGCACTCATTTGGAAACCCACTCGAATTTACTTTTGAAGTAATGTTGTCTTGTCACACTTGGCTCTTCTTCCATTGGCCTACCTCTGCTTTGACTTTTAACCCCGAATATGTCCCTTTTTTTGGACTGGGACACGTGGAAGGCTAGCGCTTATCTGGGAGACCCGCTTTTAGATTTACCTTTGAAGATGCACCGTTGAGACACTTGGCACCTTCCGTGAGTCTATGATACTTAGCCATTTGGGTAGACACTTTTCAACAAACCTACTTGGCTATGTGGAGGTTGACACATGTTTGAGTCTCCGCTCTTTGGATTTATCTTTAAAGTTACGTCGAGTTGACACTTGGCACCTTCCGTTGAGTCGAAGACTTTTCAATGGCCAGTGTGACTTTTGGGGAACTCTTGACACGTGGAGGCTTTGCACTCACTTGAGACTAGCCCTTGGATTCGCACTTTGATGTGTGCACCATTGAGACACTTGGAAGCTTTCGTTGACTCTTCCATACTTAGCCAATTTGGGCCCGCTCTGAATCATTTGTGAAGCCCGAAGACTTTGAACCTTTTCCCGTTTCTCTCCTGAGACCCTCTAGTTTCTTTGACACTATTTTCCTCCTTAGCTGACCCTTCTCCTCCATTTTGAGCCCGTCTACAACCTGATCGTTAGATTTGAAATGTGCGGCTCATGTGATGAAGCACCCTTAGATTTCTTTGTGCGTGGGTTGTGTTTGACCAATTTTACCCAGGGGAAAAATTGGGATAACAATTTGGTGACTCACAAGGACATCTTCCTGCTAGATGAAGAGACCAATATCCTTGAAGCATCCATTGGGCATGGAGTCAAGAATGATAGCCTGATACTGATCCTTTTTTTTAAACTTCTCCCGATTTCCTACATCCCTATCGACCTAAACTCACCCCTGGGGCTTTACTTTCCCGAGAATGGACTATCTCGAATCTGATTTTAGTTGCTTTGTATTTGTGTTTTATTTGAAACTAGCAATTGTTATAGGAAACTATGGGTCTCTCTATTGTGAATACTAAAGGGCCGACCTCTGCACCTCCAGAGCAATATGAACAAAACTTATGTACAAAGACAAAAATCATACATGCCTCAAATGAGACATGCAGAGTGTGCACAAGCACTTCTTCTACTGAAAACAAAATCTACTCCTACTCCTATACTAACCCTAACAAAGAAAATCTTAAACAAATCCTGCCACAGAAGGAGAAATAGCTTCCCTTCCTCAAAAGGGGCAGCCATGTAAATGGTTTGATGCTAAATATGGCTGCTTGTATGAGTGAAAAACTGACAAGGGGTCGATCCTCCACCCATATCATCAAGGTATCAACATTAATGGAAAATACCTCCTCAAGCTGATTTGCATTAGACTCTGGAGGTGTTGATGGTGACCCTTGGTGCTTTGATACTCATCCTCATGCCCTGAAGTAAGCATGACTGGTTTTGGCTTCTCCTTGGCTCTAATGAAGCCAAGTACATGATTGGGCATGGTCTGATCTTTGAATGTTCCCATTGCTCTGAATTTCAACTCCAAGAATGGAGTCTTTTTGCTGACCTTCCTGGATGGATGGTGTGAGAGGGATGATGACATCCTCTTGCCTTTTCTCTTCCTTCTCTTGTGAAGAACATGGAAGATTCATATCTTCCAACCTTGGTTCTAGAGGGCATGTCATGAAGTGCAGGTTGTTGTCCTTGAATTCTCTCCTCATGATAGAAGGTTCATGTGCTTGGAATGTGGAAGATGGAGGAGAAAATGATGTGATCTCCATGGGCTCCTCTCCATCAAAGCAATCTTCCAAGTCTGACAGATAATCTGCCTCCCTTATTTTCTATCCTGCATGTGCTCTACCTCCTCCATGGTGTCCTCCTGATCTAAAATTTCTCACCATGGTTCCCTTCATCCTCAAACATGAAGTTTTAAATCTCAAACTCTTCTTCAACATTAGAGCTTGGAGGGGATGAAGTGGGAGGAAGAACTGAAGGTTCTTCTATGTAGCCTGCTCCTACACTTGGAGCCTCAAATGGTCCTCCTCCATCATATGGTCTTCCTCCCAAAGCCAAGAATTCAATCCTCTTCTTTTGGATTTGGAGTAGCTCCTTCTTCCTCTTACTTTGTTCTCCTCCTTGTACTGTGTAAATTGGATTAGATCAGCATCCTCTTAAGATAAAGTGCCATTATGGACATTGCATTTAGAGAAAACAAATTGCTGATCTTCTCCTTCTTGTTCTTGTTCTTGTTCTACTACAAAACAAAACTCAACCACCACTTACTCTTCAACTCTGACCTCCTCGGTTGGCTTAACCATCAAGGGGATCTTTGTAAACCCAAATTTAGTAGCCCAACTCTTTAGATTGTCTGTCATTTCTTTTTTATTGGGTTCCTCTTCTTGTTGTTCTCCTTGACTGGATTCTTGAGTCTCTTCCCAACATGGACTTGGGAAAGCAAGAGGAGTGACAGGTTGGGGTTCAACTAGCTTTGCAATTGTTTGTGGTGGGGAGGGAGGTGGAACTTCTTATTTGTTTAGAGGGAATGACTATTTGGAAGGGAAAAGGGGAGAAGAATTGAAATGGGATGGAAGATTAGGAGATGGAGAAGAGAAATCAACACTTGGGGCAGCAAGTGAGGGGCTTGACTCTTGATCATGCTGAAATGATAAAGTTTGAGAAAGAGAAAATGAAGGACAAGGAGCTGGTGATTGACTTACCCATTGACAAGGTTGTCTCGCACTTTTGCTCATATGCCTCAATATCCTCAATCCACTATGTAAGTTGAGGCAACACTTCAACCATGAAGTCAAGCTTTCTCGAGGGCTGTAATGTCTTGGAAAAGGGCCTCCCCATGGACAAGGTGCCTGAAACCAATCTGAATGCCTTCATCTGTGTTGTATCCCTAGACTACACCATGCTAGCCTCCATTCCTTGAATCTTCTCTAGCAACAAACCAACATTTCCATGTAGTTATCACCATTGTATGTGTCCCCTTGTTCTTGATAAGCCATGGCCAAACTGGTTTTGACCCTGCTCATATGGGTAAGCATAATGGTCTTGGATCTGATCATAATGTTGATCTGGAGGAGTTGGGAAATGCATTGGAGGTGGATTGCACTGCTTGTTGCTGCAAGTGTGAGTTCCATGAAGGGAATGAAGTCATGATTGCACAACTTCATGGAATGGGAGAAAATGAAAGATGTGGAAAGAAAAATGAATGAAAATGGGTGGAAATGGATGGAAAAGGTCTACAACTTAGAGAATGGGTTATTGACCAGATGGAGTCACCAAATGTGCTTTGAATGTGCCTCAAAAGGTTGAATCTCACCAAGAACACATCAACTTGATGAAATGAAGTGGTAAGGTGCTTAAGACTTGTCCCACCTGGGCATGCCAAAACTGTTAGTGTAAAATCACAACACCCCGAATGGCCTGGTTGTGAGTGGGGCATTCGGTGTGATTGCACAACATTGGACCATCTCTCAAGTTGTGGGACTTGCAAAACTTGAGATGGACCTCCGAGAGAAGGCTGGTTCTTACTTCCTAATCTACCTGCCACAAGCTACTCTTATAGAAACTAATCTAACTAATCCTAATCTAACCATTCAAGGAGACAGAGAGAGAGAGAGAGAGAGGGTGAAAGAGATCCTACACTAAGTGGTGATACACTAGAAAAGGAAGTGGTGAGATACTCTGCTTTGAGGGAGAATGAAATAGGGAAAAGGGAATGAGGGAGGTCAGACAGAAGTGACACAGACCTAGATCCAAATCCACCATCAAAACTCCATGAAGCATGACATCTTACACTGCAAACACGTGAAATACATACACAAGGAGCAAACATGAGATAGAGAGGCACAAAGAAACAACAAAAACAATGCCAAGGGTTGAAAGATGCCACAAAACAAGATTTTATTGCTCTATAAGGTGCACAAACTATTACATGGGTGCTCAGAGGCACAAATACACTCTCCAGTGCATAGGAGAAGGCTTACAACTCAAATGGAGTTAGGAAACAACTTTGACAGAGTTTCCCCACATCCCAGAATGTCTCTCCTTCTCAAATGAGAAGTGTTACAATATATAGATGATGAAAATCGAAGGGAAAGAAGAGAAACTCGACTCTACTCTAAAATCAAACCACCAACCATCAATGCTCCCTGTGAATCCACCCACAATCTATCAAGTCTGGTTCCCTATGTCTGTTCGGCATGTTGAAGAAGGAAGAATGGCGGATCGAATCAAATCATATCTGGTAGTTGAAGCAATCAGATTCTGCATTAATGGCTTGAAAGACATTTTCCCATTTTCACCCACCTAACCTCATCAAAATTAAAGTTTTAGGCTCCCATGGTGTAGATGAGGTCGAGACCTTTCCAATGGTGCCAAATTTGTTGAATTTTGGGCACTGGATCGAAAGATATGTCCATTTGAATGTTTGAGTTGGGTCCATACAAAAATGGCAAAAATAGTTTAGCAAACGGGTCCACGGGCCCGAAACTCACTTTACCTTTTGGCACCAAAAATACAAAATGAAAAAATTGCCCTCCATCCCTGCAATTAATTCATTTTGTCAAAAAACCATCTTCGGGCCCGCCGGTCCACATTTTCCATTTGGGTGAAAAAGTCCTCCCAAGCCCACCGGCCCACATGTAATTTAGGCTTGACACGTGGCTCCTTGGGCATCATGACGGAGGTGGTTCATTTTTATACTTTATGCCTTTTGAGCCAAAAATTTTGAATTGCCTCCGATGACCCGCCTTCCGCCTTGACTTGGAACATGGCCACGTGTAGAGCTAGCGCTAGTTTGGGGACCACTTTTGATTTTATTTTGTGAAGATGCGCCGAAGAGACACGTGGCACCTTCATGGCTTTGCTCTGTTCCTTTATATTTTGGATAAGTCCCTTTTGCTTGGCGGGGCCATAAGTCTGACCCTGGACACGTGGAAGCCTCACGCTTATTTGGAAACCCACTCCAAATCTTACTTTTGAAGTAGCGTCGTGCTTGACACTTGGCTCCTTCTACTGGCCTACCTCTACTTTGACTTTTCAACCCCCGACTCTATCCCTTTTTGGACTGGGACACGTGGTAGGCTAGCGCTTATTTGGGAGAGCTACTTTTAGATTTACCTTTGAAGATGTGCCGTTGAGACACTTGGTGCCTTCCATGAGTCTATGATACTTAGCTGATTCAAGGCCGATGAATTTTTTGAACCACGACTACGTGGCGAGGTTGGCGCATGTTTTAGTCTCCACTCTTTGGATTTATCTTTGAAGTTACATGGGGTCAACACTTGGCAGATTTCACGCTTGAGTCAAAGACTTTTCAATGGCTGGTGTGACTTTTGGGGAACTCTAGACATGTGGAGGCTCACGCTCACTTGAGGCTGGCCCTTGGATTCGACCCTTGAAGGTACACCATTGAGAAACTTAGTAGCTTCCACTGAATCTTCCATACTTAGCCAATTTGTGCCCACTCTGAATCATTTGTGAAGCCCGAACACTTTGAACCTTTTCCCTGTTTCTCTCCTGAGACCCTCTAGTTTCTTTGAAACTATTTGCCTCCAAGCCAACCCCACTCTTCCATTTTGAGCTTGCGTAATCTAATCGTTAGATTTGAAAGGTGGGCTCGTGCGATGGAAGAGGCCCGGCCCTTAGTAGGGTCATGATTGACCAATTTTACTGGGGACAAAATTGGCATCATGATTCCCATGGGCGATGACCTCAATTATAACCAAGGGTTTTTGTGTTTTTTTTCTTTCCTTTTATTTAATTGTGGTGTATGTATGTGAATTAATTGTGATGTAATTCCATTTTATCATTAATTGATTTGTGTGTCTAAATTAGTGAATTAATCATGTTATTAAACTAATTATGGATGGGACAAAATAAGTCATTTATTAGATTAGTTGGTGCTTTGGTCTATGTGTTTTTAAGTTGAGTGTAAGTAACTTGAGTGTTGTACACTCTATCTTACCTTGGAAATTCGGATTTGGCCTTAAGGGCCAATTTTGGAGGCTTGTGGGACAAGATAAGCTTGTCCCACACCTCTTAATTTCTTATACCAACCCTACCTATGGATTGGGGGGTCAAAAATAGACCCCATTAAGTGTTTTGTAAGACAAAAGTGGCATTCATTGCACTTTTCTTACATGGGTTTTAAATTTTGTCCTTAGGGGGTGTGGGTTGGGATTGTGTGTGTAAGAGGGTTGTCATTCCTCTCAACCACCAATTTATTGTGAATTGGGGTTGAGGTTTGAAGTATGAGGTGGATTTGAGGATGAGTGATGTGGTATGGTACATGGAGCCACCTTATCCTCATCTCTCCCTTTTCTATTTATTCAAGTACTTTTGTTTGTTTGGGGGTTACCTCATTTCTTTTTGTGCTCTTGTATTTTGGAGTTGGAGGATTTTGGAGTTCTTGTGTATTTTTTTGGAGCTTGTTGGTGATATCTTGGGCTTGAAGGAGCTTAGTATGTGACTCTTGGATCAAGCTCTACCATGGAAAGGTAGGAGCTATACCCTTGTTTTATTGTTTTCTTTTACTTGTGTATATGTGTATGTTATTGAGTGTTTTGGTATGCTTGTTGGGTTCTTGGGTAGATTGCCTAAGTATGGTGTAGGAGAAGGCTATGGGGATCTTATATGTAGGGAGGCATAAGATTTTATTTCATGTTTTGGAGGGAGTTGGGTTAGGTGTCCCACCTTGGACAAGAAAATGCTTGCATTTCTTACTTGTTTTGTTTTATGAGGGAGACATAAGAGATTGTAGGGAGGCATAAGAGAATGTGGGAGGCATAAGAGGATTCTTGAGGGAGGCATAAGAGTTGTGTAGGGTTTTTGAGATGTTTATTGGATGGTTTAAGGTGGGCACCTAATCCCATTGGGAGGCATAAGTGACCTCCCCATAGATCCTTGCTCCATTGGCTTGCATTCAAGCCTTGTGTATTTTGTAAAGTTGTATTATTGTGTTCTTTTTCTTGTGTTGAATGTGCTTAAAATGGTTGTGAAATTTTTTTTTGTGTTGTGGAAGAATTGTAGAGTTTCCATGTGTTGGATCCATCCTTATTGCCTTGTGGTTGGGGCTCGGGGGCCAATGAGGAGAATTGCTTCTTCTTCTCATTGGAGTTTTGGTTGGGTGGAGAGTGTTGCCTCTCCCCCATTTTTGTTGTTGTGATCAAGTGAAGAAAAGATGGAGCCTTTTTGGAGATTTGATACTTGGAGCACTTGTAGAAGACTAAGCAATATTTCATTGTAGCTACCTTTCTTGTAAATTCCCACTTAAGGTGGAAGATCTATAGTATTGTAATTGGAAGTAAAGTTGTATTGAATACTTTGTTATTAAGTTGTAATGCATTGTTGGAAAGAGAAATAATTTTAGTGAAACAAGATTTGATGTTATGGAAATGTGATTGAAAAATAAAACAACTTATTCTCATTTTAGTTGATTTTTAGTCTTCATTAGGTGTGTTATTCTTGTTTTAAAAGTTATTGGAAAATATTGTTAGAAGCTACTTGTGGGAAAGGTTGTAACTTGTAGGTTATAAAAGAAATAAATATCATTCTTGTTGTATTACTTGAAAGGCATATAATAGCAAGATAAACTATATGTGTTCATTCTTTTGAATTGATGGAAGAAAGTTTAAACTACACATGTATTTATGGAAGAGTTTTAAAATTTTCATTTCCTTGTTACTTTGTCAACAAATGGACCTCTTTCCCTTTTTAAATCAAATGGAGTAAAGAAAAATGTATGGTTACTTTGAAACTTAGCCTCATTTGCTTGTATAAAGTAATGATCAATTTATTATAAATTTATAAGGGAAATAAAATTAGTTTCTTTCTTTTTATGCTATATTATTACTACCAAATTTTAAAAGAAACATTAAGTATACAAAAAAAAGGAGGGGTGTGTGTTTAGTTAATACTATTAATAATGTCATCATCATTACTATTGATAATAGTATTATTATTAAAATATTATTAATATTGTTTTAAAAAAGTAATATTGTCATATTTATTTTATATGTGTGTGTGTGTGTGTGTTTGTGTGTGTGTGTGTGTGTGTGTGTGTGTGTACACACACACACACACACACACACACACACACACACATATGTACATATATAATGTTAAATGTATATATATATATATAGTATATATGAAAATATATTTATATATAAAAGGGTAATATATAAACCCAAAGAAATGGTAATATACATACATAATCATATATATGTATATATAAGCATGTATACCTGTACATGTATATACATATATGGAAGGTGGGATGGAGGTCATACATATAATGTACATGTACCCATATATATGTACCCCATTATATATGGATGTACATATATATATATATCGTACGACCTCCTCCCCTCATACAATATATGTATTATAAATATATATATGTACCATATTATATGTGCATATATATAACCTCTGTACATATATTTGATTGCTTATGTACATATATATAGATAGATATGGATATGTAATTCATAATATATATATATATATATGTATGTACTCTTTCAAATTTGTTTCTCTTATATATATATATATATATATATTTACACACACACCGTATTTTCTTATTATATATATATCTATATAATTATAAATATTATAATATATATATATATATATATGTATGTGTGTGTGTGTGTGTGAGGGGAGGTCATCAAGCAAGGTCCCCACCCCATTGGTGTGTGTGACCATTTGTGGCACATAAACCCTCTATTTACGTTGTTTGTTTAGTATAGGAATACACACATGGCCACACTCTTTCAAACATTTCTCTTTATATAGATTATATACATATATGTGTGTGTGTGTGTGTGTGTGTGTCTTTTTGTGTGTGTTCCTTGCTTTCAAGTAAATACTTATGCATTTTAATCATTTCATTAAAATGGAGCAAAACCCATATGCCCATTTGGGCAAATATTAAAATAATGAGACAACTAAATGAATAAAATACATAGAAACCCTAGGGAGGGTGTAAATAAAACAAGAAAAGAAAAGAAGCATGTGCATCCTTCCTAGAGCTTGAGGTTGCCTCTCATGGCTTCCTCCTCCTCCTCCACCAATCTACAAAACAAAAGAATGAAACAATAAGACAAACAAAAGAGAAAGAAGCCTTTCATAAGAAAACTTAGGGTTAGTTGAATCCCTAGATCTTATGGCCCCAAATGAATCCATCCAATGGATGAGATTCATCCCTACAAAAAGTAGGTGGGGAGTGGGTGAGAGAAATTCAAATTTAATTTGCATGGGTAGACATTATTTTGGGGTCACTTAAGTAAGTGAAAAGGGTTGGGTGTTATTACTTTTCTAACCCCAAATGCATTAATAGAGACCTTTTAAATTAATGTCAACTTTGACCCCCTTGTGGATATAATAGAACCTTATTATTTAATTAAATAGGCCATAATTACCCTTGGGATTAATTTGTGCAAGTTTAACTATGGTATTGAGAGTTTTATTATTTTATTTTAAAGGGGGATCTAGAGGAAAATTAATAATGCTAATTTAATGAAATTGTAAAACGAGAAAGTGTGACTGTTAACTTTAACCTAGTGTTGCGAATAGTTTAACAAAAAAATATTTATTCCATAATTTTTCTAGTTAACCTAGGTTTGTTCTTGGGTTTCGTGTGGGCAAAATCAACGGGCATTACATATCAATTCTAATGTACTTAGAGATTTCGCCAATTGGTGAACTTCGTAAACAATTTTCGTGTTGTGTGTTCGTATGCATATGTTATTTATGATTATTTGCATATTTAAATCATATTTTAATTAATTAGATGTGATTATAACATTTTCACAATGATTTCAAAAATCATATTTTGATCCTTTTGATCATGTAAACTGGAAACGAATAATCATTTTAAATTTAGATTTTCGATTCAGTATTTGTGCACATTTAAATTAGATTTTGGATCATTTTTCTCAATTATTTTAAATCAAGAAATTGAGATTTAATTAATATCCGTTGTGAAAACTATTTAATTGTAGGGGCCTAATAAAGTTTATGGATCATGTTTTTAGTATTGGTTGAATGTAGGATTAGCTTCTATTTTGCATTATTAATATTATATTTTCAAGTGGTTTTAATCCTAGTTTGTGCTGCAAACATTTGGGGCTTGTTGATATTCCATTTTCATTGTGCAATTGTTGGGAGTACAAGTTGTTTGTAAAAAACAAGCAACCACGTAATGAGAGGGACAAATAGATCTCTCTTGAAACTCCTTGCAAGATGATGGATATGGAAATGGAATCCAGTCAGTTAGTGTTCGTCATGGTTCTTTGGTGCATAAACCATATTGTGAATATTTCATTTTACGGTATGATATTTATATTTCTTTTACATCTATGTCCTTTAATTAGGAACAAGTGAAAAGATCATTCCATTTTGAGATATGAAAATGACAATAGGAAATTATTTAGGGATTGGACATTTTTCACACTCGATTCATTTGGGTAATAATTGGTTATCGATTCATTTTAGATTTGCAAATATTATTAAGAATTGCATGACACAATCTTAAATTTGTTTAAAATTCAATGATTTGTTAACCTTTTCTCACAGGGTGCATAGTTCTCAGTTTCAAAATGAAGGTAAAATTAATCCAACATTTCTTGTCTATGAGAAATGACTATTTTTACACAGTTTTGGTTTTCATATCCATGTTTGGATAACCTTTGTGTGGCATGTTGGAAAGATATGCCTTATTTTGGAACTATTTCAGAACTATTGGAAAACATGGGGTTTCATCACTACCTCGTTATACATGAGGATTTCTATGGTGTAGCCTTATATTCAAGTTGTTGAACTAGGAAAGAGGATCAACTCTCATATTGGTAAAACTGATTTCTTGGATAGTTTTTATTTGCATAGCTGATATTGTTGATTAGCATGCATATTTTTAGAGCATATTTTGTGGGATTCTTGTTGTATGTTGAAAGGATATTTTACACATGATTTTGGTTTTGAATGGTGTCACCTATAAGGAAGAGTTGAGTGACATGTTAAACATACTCATATTTTTCTTCTCACATTTATGGTTGATGATTTCCATTATGATTTAGATAACAATCTATACATGTTAATGGGAATTTTTAGGATATCTAATTTTGGATTTGTATTTGTTGTCATATTTAAGACCCACATTTGGGCACATCATGTTTGCAAGTTACACCAGGTGATATTTTGCAAGTATTGGTAGTTTCACCATTTTGGATGTGACATTTGTGTAAACAGATTACTTTCATACCACTAAAAGCACATGCGTTTTAGGGATTCAATCTAACTCTCAACCTCATTATACACATTTTGTAGTTTAATTTCTTAATCATTTCCATGATATTTTTGGTGATAGTTTTTCATGATTAACATATTCACGAGTCATTACACATCACATATTATTGGAATTTGGTGATCTATTTCATATTGATCCACTTTGTTAGTTGTAGTATTGTGTAATGTCCCTTCTTTTCATTTCGAGGGCATAATTTGGACTTCTTTCCATTCATTCTACATGGAAATGAATTAAATAAGATGTAGGAGAACCTTGAGCTTCCATTTCATTCTTTTTCTAATATTTTTATTTTCTTTTTAGTGTTTTCCTTCTTATATCAAGCTAGTTGGGTTTTAATCAATTAATGGAAGCTAATGAAGGAAAAGAACATATGTAAGGGGGTCGGCCTTACCTTTTCATGCTTTGGCACCAATGGAGGAATGTAAAGGAGATTTAAGACAACATTTGACCTCTAGACTTTGGCGCATTTTCCTATTTGGGCATTGTGAGCTTGTTGCTCTATGTTCTTCCACTTGAGTATGAAAACTCTCTTGTGTGGCTTCATAGAAGGATGAAAACCCTTCTAGTGTTTTTTTTGGAGGGAGAAAATCCTTCAACATTGATTCGTATTGAAGAATATTGTAGATTTTAGGAATTATACTTCATATTCAGATTAATATTAGCATTAGGAAGCTTTATCTACTAATTTAAAGATTTTGGGATCAATTTTGAGAGGCTTACCATGATTGGAAAATTATGATATTGGTCTCATTTGATTGGTAATATTTTAATGATAATTTTGAGTATTCATATGTGTGGAGAATCATTGTTTTATATAAGTTATTGAATCTACAAGTTTAATTTGTTTATGTGTCATAATAAATTCCAAAATTCTATGTTTAATGATTTGATCATATTTTTTGGCTTCTAAAATCAAGGGCAATCCAAGGAATAACTTTTCATAATTTTTGAGTGTTTTATGGTGTATCTCTCTCTCTCTCTCTCTCTCTCTCTCTCTCTCTCTCTCTCTCTACTTACTAGTGTTTGGGAGTGTGTTTTTTTCCTTAGTTAAGCTGTTGTTACAAAGATCAAATTTGCTTGCATTGGGGTTTGAGCTAATTTTTGTAATTTTTAGTTTTATACCCAAAAGGGATATTTTAGTTTCCACATTGTTGACCTTTGAAACCCTAGACTTTTCCTTGAATCTTCTTTGTCCTTGTAGGCTTTTATGGTACGAGGCAGAGAGAATCTATGGTACTGCTTAGTATTTCTTGGACCTTTATCGGCTGTCCATTGCAACCATAGGCCTTTGAGAATACGAGCTTTGATACCCTTTGAAATGACCATTTTAAGGAATTAGACCAATAACGAGGGAAATTAGAATAACACCAAATTATATAAATCTGATTTTTGTAGTGAAGAGACTAAAATTAGAAATCAACAAACTATACTCTTCATAAATGTATGCCAAACACCAAATTTACTTCAAATAAACTTGCCATATATATATATATATATATATATATATATATCTTTTTACATCCACAAGAACTAAGAACAATGATAAATTTGAAGTAGCACACTGTTGGAGTTAAATAAATGCCCAGTGAAGAGTAACCACTAGAAAATTATACATTATGGGTCTAGAAACCCCCAAAAACCATGAAATTGTAGCTTTCGGCCTTAGAAATTATGCCAAATCAAATTATAAATTGAAAATGAAAATATGAGTTCATTAAACCCTCAAACCCTACATAAGGTAGGTCATTCCACATGAAAGAAGCCAATAATAATATGAAAATGATAAATATCTCCTCAAATCTGCCTTATACTTCAATACCAAGCCAAGATGAAGGGTTTTCATCTCCTCAAGTGGAAGAATAAGGAACAACAAACTCTCAATTCTCAAGATAATATAAATGTGCCAAAGTCTACATGTCAAATTATGATGTCTTAACTTTCCTTTATATTCCTCCATTGATGCTAAAACATGAAGAGGTAAGGCCGGCCCCCTTATAGATGTTCTATGTTAGCTTACATTAATTGATTAAAACCCAGTTGGCTTGATATAAGAAGGAAAACACTAAAAAGAAAATATAAACTATTAGATAAAATAATGTAAATGGGAGCTCGAGGTTCTCCTCCATATTCTTTACTTAATTCATGGAGAAGGAATGGAGAAGGAATTGGAAAGAAGGGACATTACAGTCCTCCCATCCCAAAATTGTTTGTCCCCAAGCAATTACAATCTTATAGGTGCAAGTATCACGTCCCAAAGGAAACACATGAAATGTTTTCTCCCCAAGCCTCGATCCAGTTATAGTCAAATGGTGAATTACTTAGAGGAACATGATTTTTTTTCTGTTTCCCTCAAGCCAATCCAAACATGATTGTAATAAGCCATGTAAAAAGTGTCCCAAATTAGTGTACCTTCGTTAGAGTATGAGGAATCAACAACTAGATGAGCTCTTCTAAGCTCTAAGGCGATCACTCAAGAATATTATTATGCAGTGTATAGGACAACAATCATTTCTCACCTTCCATTTTCATCTTCAATCCACGCACATGAAGCAAACATATTATAGAAAAATGTGTTTCCTTCTTCATCCACTTATGCCTTGTGGAAATGGTGGCCAATCCCCCTTCTTTTCTTGCACAACTCTCATCCATACATTAGCTATCAAAAAAATTCCATGATGCTACCCCAAAACTAACATGTCTTTGTAATCATGCATTTTCCACTCAAAATTAGAATTAAGGTGGTTTGGAATCCACCTCAAAATAGCATGACATAAAACATATGATTCATAAGTAAGAAAAAAAGTAACTAACCCATGTCTTTGGCCACCTTTCTTTGCTTTTTGTTTTCACATTTGGTATTGACCCTTACTTGCTCAGTCAGCTTTTTATACCTCGGCATTTATCATCCCGATACCAATGCCTTCGCCAGACGCCACAGGTGTGCAGCGCCCTCATCCCCTTTGGGCACCCCTGACCTCAATATACTTTGTTCACACTTTTAGGGTCCTTTCTATCCATTTAATCATCTTAGATTTTTGGTAGTCAACCCTCTCTTTGCACTTAGGGTTTTTACTTTTTTTTGGGGTTAATTAAAAAAATTCAAGCAAAGGAATCATATAAATATAAAGTTATGTACTAATCATAATAAAGTACCAAGCACTAAGCATTTGCTTGCCACCACCTAAGGTTGCATCCATCAAGCATCTAAGAGCTCCATTGCATCCATCTAAGCACCATCCAAGGACACAAGAGATGGTTATTCCGTATACACTTCATATGAGGGAAGTTATTCTATTCCATGCACACATCTATTACATTTATTTACATCTAGCTTATTTGCTCACTATCAAGTGCGACATGCACGAGAGCCACCTAAGGCACAATTATGCACATGAGAGGGCAGTATTGGGTTTGATATTTAGTGCGAGCTCGGTCATGAGTTCACCATTTGGCAATATTGAAAAACTTTGTGGAGCGGCCAACCACAGGGACAATTTTTTTGATTGAGGACGGTCTATTTGATCAAGTGATTGATCGCGCGATCATTGTGTGACTTCATAATGACCAAAGGTGAACAACAACAAGATTTAGTGGCCACTTAGAGGAGATTTCCTAAGTATTTCCATTGACCCAAGTGCTTAGAAATAGGCCTAGGGTGCATGTAGATGCCATTGTCCCTCTCCAGTGCCCCAGTCCAATTTATTCTTTTAGATCTCGCATTTTCTCGAGCTTCGGTGCGACGGTGAGTGCTTTGTATTTTCTAGTTTTCCATCTCTGTACACCTCTAGGAATTTTGTGAATCATCGGCTAAGGCTTCTTACCTCTCTTTGCACTTAGGGTTTTTACTTCATTGCTTAGTTTGCTTGGGTTGATTTCCAGTACTTAATTATTTATTCATATTTTTGCAATAACAATCAAATTAGGCATAAAATTCACATTTAGCTTAATCGGCGGAAAGTTGTTTATGTAGCACCTTCTACCACGATGCCACGGGTCCGAGTTGAGGTTTCTGTTTGATGCCGCCTTGTAAGGGCCCAAGCCATCGAGATCCAAAGGAAAAATGACTTTGACATCTCTTTGCACTGTCTCCGGCAACTTCATGATATTCAAGAGGATCCCGATCCTCATAGTTGACTTCGGCATCGTGTCGCTTCTACCACCACTTCCCGTTCGACTCCCGAATATCCTTTGCTGCCCTAATTCACATCTTTCGCAAAATTCACATCTCTCGCTCGCCATCTACTTCGTAGTTTCCTATTGAACCTTATATATATCTTACTTATTAAGGGTATTAAAATAATACTATTTTACATTTTTGAATGGCAAGATTTAAAATTTACCGTCACCTTTGACAAGCATTTGTGGACGTCAAATTTAACCCATGCATTTTATTGTGTTTTGTTCATTAGTGTAATGAACAAATATTTTGACAATTATTTGAATTTTATCTCTTAGATGATAAGTTATCGTGACGCTCATCGCTCACCTCATCACATGACGCGCAATATTTAAGATTAGATGCCTTCACTGGGAAAAGATGAAAACAGGACACGTGACGATTCCAAATTAATGGAGGAGGGCGAAAGCAAAAACTTTGTTTGGACATATCGGATTCACAGGGCTATGCTAGACACGTACAGACTATGAAAAACTTTAACATTAGTAGGTACCTCTGACACAGCAGGGACCAATATTGAAAAACTTTTTAAGGCGACCAGCGACAGGGACAATTTAATGTTTTTGATTGAATATGTACAAATTAATTTTGAGTGATACATTTGGTTATGCAAGATTACATCTGATCTGCAATGCAGCTAAATATACATCTTAAGTAAAATACAATGTAATGTTTTGACTTAAGGTTTAGTGAGATTCCTTCAGCGAAAACGGGGAACTTAAAATTTTATTTTTGTTACTAGTCGCAAAAACTGTGTATTTCAGAGAGTGTCGGTATGTGGCGAAATATGGCATATAACCGACGCCTATTCTCTCATTTTAGCAATTCACTCGGTTATCATCTGTGAGAAAATGGGTGCAGGTGCAATCAACATGTCCCCTTCTAACAAAATATATGATATCTTCTTGAGCTTTCGCGGCGTCGACACCCGTGAAGGGTTTGTAAGAAAACTGTATGATGCGTTTGACCGAAAAGGCATTAAGATTTTCTTCGACGAAATTAGCTTACAGAAGGGGCAGCATATATCATCTTCTTTGCGTGAAGCTATCAAAGCAAGTATCTTCTGCATTCCTATTTTGTCCCCAAACTTTGCCAACTCAAGATCGTGCTTGGAAGAAGTGTCCTGCATGTTTGAATACCATGTCCCCATCTACCCAATATTTTATAACGTTTCATCTTCATACCTTGAAGATGGAGGTAGATATTCTCAAGATTTGGAGCATTATGAGCAAAAAATATCCCCCAAGAAAATCATTGAATACAAAAGCGCATTACAGAGAGTTTTCAACTCAGGCGGCTGGTGTGTAGATAAATTTTCCAGGTAAGTATCCACGAAAGTATTTTTTCCCTCTTTAATTGCCATATAGAGTATCCGTCTAATATTGGTTAGAATTTTTGCAGGGAGGAAGACTTGATTCAAGTTGTTTTGACGTATTTTGTGAAAATCCTCATGAAAGAGGTGTATCTGGATATTCCCGAATGCTTTGGTGTGGATGGGTCCGTGGAGGATATCATTAAATCATTAAATGTAATGGATCGTCATGATAAGAAGATTGTGAAAGTGGGCATCTATGGCATGAGCGGGATCGGTAAAACTACCCTCGCCAAGCTTGTTTACCAACAATTGTACGAGCAGTTTGATGTGTTTTGTTTTGTTCCGAGTGTTGGAGAGAGATGTGAAGGGGCAAATGGCCACCTTGTAACGTTGCAGAGCCAGATGCTCAGAGATCTCTCGCAATTCACAGGTGAAATAGACCATGTTGATGGAGGTAAGGCTATGCTACAAGACTGTCTCCATGGTAAGAAAGTTCTCCTCCTCCTCGATGATATTCAAAGCCCTGAGCAGCTCGAAGCCCTGGCAGGAAATTACAGGGACTTCGGCCGAGGAAGCCGTCTGATTATTACATCGCGAGATCTGCACATTCTCAAAGTGGTCAACGTTGACGAAGCATACGAGGTAAGGAGGCTTCCTCACAAGCATGCTCTGCAGCTCTTTAATTTCCACGCATTCCACAATTCCTCCTGTCCCGATCAAGAGCTGCAAACTCTGCGCAACGATATTGTGAGGGCTTGTGAAGGGCTTCCTCTCGCCCTCCAACTAGTTGGGAAATTGCTGGTAGCTGAACGCGATATAAATGTATGGACAGATTTCGCAAAAAATCTCATGCATGCGTCTTCTTTACAAATGAAATTGAGAGCCTTTTATGAGACTCTTAATTCCCATGAAAAGGAAATGTTTCTAGATATTGCTTGCTTCTTTGCATGTGAGAAGAAAGAACTGGCTATGATGTTTTGGGGGAGAAGATTCCAAGCACTAGTAATGAATCTCTCACACATCTTTTGCAAAAGTCCTTCGTAAATCTGGGGCCTGGTAACGAATTGCTTATGCATACGTGCCTCCGAGATTTGGGAAAAAGTATAGCGAATGAAATGTCTGCACAGCCGCCCGAACGTACAAGGCTATTCAAGGAGGAGGACGTGCAACATATTTTACGGCGATACAGGGTTCCTGGGGTATGGAAAATTCTGTATATTTTATTATGTTTTGTTCATTAGTGTAATTTGAACAAATATTTTACGATTATTTGAATTTTATCTCTTAGATGATAAGTTGATTTCGATTCGGAGCTGTGGAACTGAGAATTCTTTTGGTGTAATGAGGAAAATGCCGAGCATGTGCGGTATCTTTCATACGAACCCAACGAGCCGGTGACACTGAAGGCAGAAATGTTTGAGTCGCTGTACAAGTTGCGGCTGCTTTGGCTTACAAATGTTGTGATAGAGGGAAATTTTCCAGAGGCATGTTTTCTGGATTTGATATGGCTAAGATGGCGGAGATGTTCGTCAAAATGGCTTCCTCCTGGAAGGAACTTGGAGAAGTTAGTTATTATGGAGGTGACCAACAGCCAGATCAGTCATCTATGGCACGAAAGCGCGCAAGACTATGCAACTGTAAGTTATGCATAATTTGTATGTCTTTATTTAATCCCTACTAATAGAACTTATCGGTTGTATACTTAAACCATCCAAAAATTGTGGCTATCAGCAGATACGGCCTCAGAAACTGAAAGTGCTTATTTTGAGTGGATGCACTTCGTTGGAGACTCTTCCGTCCACCATTTCCTATACACAGTTGCAGATCCTCGACTTGAGCAACTGCAATTCATTGAGAAGCCTGCCTAATACCGTGGGAAACTTGAGAAGCTTAGTTTCTCTCAACATGGAAGGCTCTGGCATTTCTTCTTTGCCGGATGATTTTGGTAAGCTTTCAAGTCTGCAGAAACTAAATTTGTCGAGGTGTAAGCATCTGTCTAAACTTCCCGCCAGTTTTGGGAATTTGAGTCAGCTGGAAACACTGGAAATTCACCACAATCCGAAGCTTACGGAGCTACCCGACAGCTTTGGCGGCTTGAAAGCGTTGCTCTATCTGGATGCCAGTTATTGCCAACTGTCTGACGATGGACTTGCAGCAGGAATATTCGAATTGATTTCGTTAAAAGTTATCCATCTTGAACGTAACGGATTTCATATCCTTCCTGACGGCTTACAAAAATTAGGTGGACTTTGGGAGCTGCATTTGGACGGTTGCGAGAAGCTGTCCGTTTTGCCAGCGATCCCGCCATCGCTGCAGATGCTGTTCGCTCGCAACTGTCCACAATTGAAGACAATGTGCTGCTTGAGTGAGTTGAAAAGTTTGATCAGATTAGACGTAAGCAATTCGTGTCATGTGACGGAGTTGCATGGATTGGAAGCTTTGCAAGGATTACTTGAGTTGAAATTGGTGGGATGTGAAAATATCTCCACAGAAATCCTAGAGAGCTGCTTGGGTCGTCTCAAATCTCTGGAGAGTGTCTTTATTGGCGGGCCCGGGGTTTCGCCTGACAAATTGCAATGTTTGTATGACTCCATTAAGGTACGTACGATTAAACCGACCCACGTGCAACACAAGGTTTTTTCCGATTGAAATCCAGAAGACCAGAGACTAACCTGTACACGTTGCAATTTTTTTTTGGTTTCGGCAGGGCATATCTTTCAACAAGCAATGTCTACTGACCACCCCAGACATGATTACTTCCGATTGGCTGGAAGTGGAGGCAGCTGGAAGAAACGGTGAGGAAATAAAGTGTGCAGTTGAGGATAAAGTTAAGTACTGTGCAGGATATATCGTTTGTTCTCTTTCGCTGGGCGAAGCTGTGTTTCCCAGGAATGACAAGTGTAAAAGATTGAGCTACACAATCCAAAGGGATGGGAGCTTAGGTAAATGTGAAGTGATTCACCCAATTAAGATGAATGGGGAGAGACCGATATGTTGGAAGTGCGTGTTGTGCGAGCACTAGAGGAGGATTCAGACTTTGAATGGCTGCAGATGGGGGATCGAGTTACGGTGAATGCACTAACTTCTGATTATGATAATTGGAAAGCCTGCTTTAAATTTTTGATGTATGAATCTCCTGTTGACGCAATTTGTTCCCATGTGGAAAACAACCACCCTCTTAGTATGATTTCCTTTCGCGGTGTGTAGAAAACTAGGGATCGATAGGAATGTAAAAAAATAGTTTGAAGGCTGGCCAAGAATATATATTTCTGTAAATAGTTAGTTTGAAGGGTGGCAAAGAATATATATATTTCAGCATCAATTCAGCAATGTAAATTATAAGTTTGAAGGCTGCGTAAAAATATATATTTCATTGTTAATTGTTTAAGAGTGCAGTGGATGTTTACATCTCGTCTCGATTTCTATCTATTCATTTATAAAATTCGACATGTCAATTTATGCGTGGGTAACGAAGGGCTTTTTTAAAAAAGGGTAAAATTATTAAGGCGAATTTTTACATAAAGGCCCAATCAAATAAAAATCATTAGTTGGCAGATACAATTATAAAAGTTGGGTAATTCACACTTTTCTATTATTAGCGTTGAATTTGTATGGCGTTTTTCAATTAAAGTAGGAGTTGCATTTATGGTTTGAAAGACTTAAAAGATGAGAATTGAAAGATGGTGTTAAAAATATATTACATTGTAAGTGTTATTGTGAAATACCACAACACATAGAGCTAAAAGGTTGACATATATTTAGTATATAATTTGGATGCAATGAAATGTCAAACCTGTTTGAGTGTGTTGGTTTGCATCACTAGAATGTTAATTTAAATTGTTTGAGTTATAAAAGTAATTTCTAAATAATAAAGAAGTTAGTAATTTATTATGAGATATTAATGTTTTCTATATTTATATTTAATTATATTGGAAACAATTTTTAATAAACATTAAGATCAATCATTTTACTTTTTAGAACTATAATTTGAAAAGTATTACGCATATTACACATGTGGAAAGAGGGGTTTCACTCAGAAACACCCATTGAAACCATGACCAAATAGATATAATATGATTATTTATACCTATTTACATAAATAATAAAGTTCTAAAACTATTGGGTAAATAGAATATAACTTAAATAATTGAAATACCTAGAAAATATTAGAGAAATTTGGCTTCTAAAATGAAACATACTGTGTCTCAAATTTAGATACAAGTGCATACAATAGATAGTAGAAAACATGTCTTGAGTGTGAGGTGAATTTATAGACACATAAATTTAGTAATTTATTACTTGATAAAGTCAATGTCACTTAATTCCTCAAATCATGACTTATGCAAATATTCTTAGCCGTATTTTATATCCTTAGTCCTATCACAAGACTTGCAAGTTTCCTCAATACACTTCTCATCCACTTACATAAAATATTACATCAATCACAAGAAGTCCTCTCATCCTAATTATCATGAAAAGGCTTCACAATGATGAGAATAAAATGAAAGCATATAATCTGTTTCTCACATTTTGTTATTTTTTTGTATACTAGCAAAATATTCCACACAAAAAAAGACCTCGAATATGCAAAGAGGTAGTGCATCCAAAAATTCTAAAAATTTAAAGTTTATTAAGTATGAAGTAAGATTTATTTACTAATTTATTTTTAAATATTTTTGGCCACCTAGTGGGACATGGTGTTATGCTTTTGCATTTTAAATATTGTAATTCCTCTTTGATCAAACCATCCAATATGACCAAACCACTAAATGGGTTGGACGTGAGATGAACAATTTCATCAACAGGAACCTAACAACCACTTTTTCAATTATATATATTTTTATCAACCAATGCTTTAATTATGGGTTGACTTTAACATGAAATTTTATTCATGACACCATATATAAGCAATTCTCATTCACTCATTTATTCACCTAACATTCACTTGGAAAATACTAGCAAACATCACTCAAAAGGCATAAAAATATCTCATAAATTTCCCTTAAACAACATCGCATATGTTGATGAACCTCCACATATGTTTGAGGTAGTCAAAACAAGGTTCAAGAGTCAAGATTCCAAAACTAGGAGTCATCAAATCCATGTCAAGAAAAATTAAGTTATTCCATTACAAAGCATTTTCAAGTAATGAGGTAATCAAATATAGTTGCATCGACATGGAATTATATATCTCTATGTGGAGAACTCTGCATGGTTTGAGAGATATGTAGATACCTAAATTTTGTAATTTATTATTTGATAATGTCATTATTGGTGTAATCCTAAATCATGACTTGTGCACACATTTAAGCTCAATTGCATATCCTTAGTTTGATTGTATGCCTTTCTCTCCTCATTTTCGCTGCTTAGTCCCTCACAAAATTTCTTGCATCATTCCACAACACTATGTCAATCTCAAGTGTCATGCCATAAACTTTTTAGCACCTCACTTCCATCCTATATGAGACTTCTAATTAGCGACCAAGATGTCAAAAGTTTAGTCTAAAACTGATGGTTTCACCCCAAACAACTGAGTGATCATTTTATTGATTTTAAATATTTAATGGAATGGTAGTTGTATCATAGGCCAACCTTAATATGAAACTAAACCTACAAGATATGACATAAGAAATTCATATAACTACTCAAAAACATCATTCCAAATAATCTAAAAATCTCTCATTTATCTACTTAAAGCAGAAACACAAAATAGAAGAATGCCCCACACATATTTGAATCACTCCCTCCGCCACCTCCTTCTACTGCCTAACAAAATATTATTTGTAAGCACACTTATAACAAGTTTCCGTTATTAAGTATGGGGAGCAATTGGAATCTCTATCGGATAACAAGCAACTTGCAAAAGGCAGCGTGATAGAGAATCGAGATGTAGAAAATGAAAAATGGAATATATGAGAACGGGTGTCGCAGAGCCGTCCGAATCAATTCGTCCTTTACATTACTATTTGTAAGCACGCTTAGTCTCACAACCAATTGTAAAGGGAATCCAGCTTATCCCGTTTTCTACTTTGTTTCAGGGCCCAGCCTGAATTCAGCTTAACCATTCAAATATTTAGTACTAGAGAACACACACGTCACTACCTACTTACGTCACTGCTTACCCAGTGGCAGTGAAGATTCTTGTCTTATGCGTGCGTATTAATGATGGTGTGGGAAATGTGTGTCATATTGATGTGATTTCTCGGTGAATTCAATGCACTCGATGATATTCTTTGTATGAAAATACAAATTTTGGGTGGGGAAGTGCCGTGATCCATGTACGCACGGCCTCTTGATCCCTCTCCTACCCTGCAGCTCTGTGTATTTCTACCTCACCAGCTGGACAGTGGATGCATATTTGTATTGCACTTCATAATCTATTTTCAACATAGAATTGGATTAAATTTGATTATAAATCTAAATTTCAATTCAAAGATATTAATAAAAGACAATGTACTATCAATTAAATAAATTAAATAATATTAAAGCATGCAACGAACCATCTCCATTAGAGTCTGATTGTGTCGTTATGCAAAGCCATTTGCTGGGAGTATAGGGGGCAGTCAAGTGTTGTTTGATGCCGTGCTCCTTTAAGAATGCCAAGAATTTTTTTGATGTGAATTCCCCCTCGATTTGAGCGGGTTAGGACAAGAAGGGGTTTCTCGGTCACGTTAAACAACTCACTTATAGAAGATCTAAAAATTAGCAAATGCTTCACTCTTATTACGGAGAAAGAACACCCATGTCTTGCAAGAATAATCATCAATCAACATCTGAAACTATTGAAATCCCTGAAATGAAGTAGGAAAGGGTCCACACAAATCAGTATGCACAATCTCGAGACAGTTCTTGGCATGGAAGGTACTCGACTCAAACGGATCCTAATTTGTTTTCTCACTAGACATCCAAAACAAAGAGGTAATGAATGGGAGAGTGGAGGAAGTCCTCGTACCATCTTCTTAGAACTAAGATGATAGAGGGAGCCGTAGAAAAGTGCCCGTATCGATAATGCCAAAGTGCAGTAGACTCCATTGTGGAGGCAGATAAAGCAACAGTAAAGGATGCAAATGCATCTAATGTAAATAATTGATCCTTGAAAAATATCTAGCTAGTATCATACCTTTGGTGAGATCAAACATAATTAGTTTCCTTTCAAACCGGTGTTGGTATCAAATTGATTCTTCTTTCGTAAGCTGAGCATCATCACAGATCTAACAAGAAGCCTAGAGACAAATAAATCATCATGTATGTCGTTTAGTAGCGGGAGGTAGTTCAACTGGCTCTTTTCAATATCGTCAAATGTTGGAGAAATGGATAACACCTTCAAAAGGATTTGATCTATCCTCACTACTTTAGGTTGTGTCTTTCAACCAAGGTGAGAGGACCCATTTTGTAACCTCTGTTGGTGAAGGAGAATGAAGATATCCTTCTTTGCACAAATTTGAAAGAAAACCTTGAGAAAATATGATCAATGCACCACAATTTAACTCTCACAAGTTGTCACTTCTAAAGAATGGTGATATTTTCTAAACAAGGTTAAGGTTAATGTTATCCCAAAATTACCCCTTAACAAATTTGGTTAAGACAACCCCGCGCATGGAGAAAATATGAAGGAAAACATTTTGGACCTACGAGCTCACATTTAAGAACGAGGCAAAGGAAAATGTCAAAGTTTGAACGCAAGTCAAAGCCAAAGTGGGGAGTCGAAGGAAAAGATTGGAGCACACCTCCCTAGCCAACAAAAGGGTGCCAGGTGTCCAAGTGGGAGCAATGGGCTGCGGGAGTTTTTTGGATTTTGCGATTCTCGTGGAAAGGGAAAAAGATAAACTGCGGGCCCAATTTTTGTTCCAATTTAGCTGCCATGTGTCCCATATCAAAAGGGGACCCATTTTCAAGTTGTTTTCCCCATCCATTCATACGAGACCCAATACAAACTTCGAGGGGGCATATCTTTGACTTAGGGCTCAAAATATTACAAATCTAATGCCGTTGGAAAGATCTCGGCCTCACCAACCAAATGGAGGAAACATCTTCGGGCCTTCAATGCAGGATCCATTTGTCTCAACAACCAGATCGGATTCGATCTGTTTCCATTGTTTCCTCTTCCTTCGAGGCATCGAACCAAGGATCGATGCAGAAAAAAACAGCTTTGGGGGTAGATTTTATCAGAAGCATTAACAATAGTGGTTGAGCTCCAACTTGCTTTTCCCACTTCTCCCTCTCTCTTTCTTCTCTCTGATCAAATCTATAAATACGGGGGCAATATTCATTGTAAAAGTTGTTGTTCATTCTTCTTCTTTGCCTCCCCTCTTCTTTTCTTCCCCAAGGTCGAAAATGGAGTCTGAACCTCCTCCCCTGCTCTGTAAATGGTATTTTTTTCTCTCTTGCTCATGTATGATGCTCTGGGAAAATTTTGAAGCAATAAAACTCATTTTTGTGATGCGTTTGTCCATCCTTCACTTGTTTTCATTGCATCTTCTTGCCTCTCATCATTTTGGAGTATTCTGTGCATGTTTTGGACATTTCATTTATAGATCTGGGAGTTGTGTTTAATGGGTTTTGAAGTGGTGTTCTGTGTGAAATCTATCTCTGGTCTGTGGTGCATCTTGTCCACCCTCTCCTCTGCTCACCTCTCTCCACTTTAGCAAAGCTGATATTGGACCGGCACTTCCCTTTTCTTGGTGCTATCATGTCGTTAGTGTAGGATTTCCCTCTTTATGATGTCTCTCTCTCCCTGGTCCTTGGAATTGTTAGATTAGGAGTAGATAGTCACATTTCCTTCCTTAGGAGTAGTTTAGCATTAGGATTAGGAAGAAGAAGCTGAATTTCTCCGGAGGGCCATCTCAAGTCTGCAAGTCCCACAGCTTGAGAGATGGTCCCATGTTATGCAATCACACCAGATGATTCTGCCTTAGAAAAGCATATCCATAAATCATCTGGGGGTGTTGTGATTTTGCATTAATAGTTTTGGCATGCCTAGTGGGATAGGTCTGAAGCACCTTACCACTTCACTTCATTAGGTTTGATGTGCTCTTGGTGAAGATTTCAGCCTTTGGAGGCACTTTCAAGCACATATGGTGACTCCATCTGGTCAAAAACCCATTATCTGAGTTGCAAACCTTTTCCATCCATTTCCACTCATTTTCATCCATTTTTTTCTTCCATCTCTTCCATTTTCTCCCATTCCATGAGGTTGTGCAATCATGACTTCATTCCCACCATGGAATTCACATCTATAGCAACAACAATACAATCCACCTCCAATGTATTTCCCAACTCCTCCAGATCAGCATTATGATCAGATCCAGAACCATTATGCTTACCCATATGAGTAGATTCAAAGTTAGTTTGGCCATGGAGCTTATCAAGAACAAGGGGACACATATGATGGTGATAGTTATGCAGAGGATGCTGATCTGCTAGAGAAGATTAAAAAAATAGAGGCTGGCATGGTTTAATTAAGGGAAATAGTTCAAATGAGGGCATTCGAGATTGGTTGCAGGGCACCTTGTCCATGGGAAGGCCCTTTTCCAAGACACTACAACCCTCAGGAGAAGCTGGACTTCATGATTGAAATGCTACCCTAACTTGCACAATGGACAATGGAGATAGAGGCCTATAAACTTGGTGCCAGGTGCAACCTTGTCAATGGGTAAATCCTACACCATTATCTGGTAATTTTCTCTCTACTCCTCAAGCAACACCATCTCAATTTGGGCTTCAATTTCCAAGCTTCCCATTGAATGTTGCCCCAAGTGTGAAATCCATTTCTCCATCCCCTAGTCTTCCACCTCATCTCAATTCTTTTGTCCTTTTCCCTTCCAAACAGTCATCCCCTCCGAACAAACAAGAAGTTCCACCTCCCTCCCCACCACAAACAATTGCAAAGCTGGTTGAATCCCAACCTGCCACTCCTCTTGCTTTCCCAAGCCCATGTTGGGAAGAGACTCAAGAATCCAGTCAAGGATAACAGTGCGAAGAGGAGCCCAACATAAAAGAAATTACAGACAATCTGAAGAGTTGGGCTGTAAAATTTGGGTTTACAACAATCCCCTTGATGGTCAATCCAATAGAGGAGGTCAAGATTGAAGAACCAGTGGTGGCTGAGGCCGAGTTTTCAGCAAAAGAAGAGCAAGAACAATAGGAGGAACAATCGGTCCCAAGCCCCATGAAGAGGAGCATATGGGAGAGATCAAATCAGTGTTTAGGCCACTCAATGAAGAAGGAATCATTGAAGTTTATTTACTTTCATTTTAAGGGCCTGATTTGATTGATGAACCCATGATGGAGGAGGACCATACAGTTTCAGAGGCCCTAAGTGTGAAACAGGCTATAGAAGAACCTTCATTTCTTCCTTCCATTTGATCTTTCTCGAGCTCTAACGTTGGAGAAGAGTTCAATCTTTCAAACTTCATGTTTGAGAGTTAAGAAAACCATGGTGAGCAAGTTGCAAATCAAGAGGACACCATGAAGGAGGTATAACACTTGTAGCGAGAACAAGGAGGTAGACTATCTGCCGGACTTGAGAGTTTGCTTTGATGAAGAGGAGCCCATGGAGATTTCATCATCTGCTCCTTCATCCATCTTCCACGCACATGAACTTGCTGCCATGGAGGAGAACATTCAGAACAATAGCCTACATTTCATAACATCCTCTCGGAACCAAGGTTGGAAGATCTTGATCTTCTATGTTCTTAAAAGGTGGAGTAAGAGAAAGGGCATGAGGATGTCATCATCTCTCTCGCACCATCCACCGGGAGGTCCAAAAGAAGACTCCATTTTTGGAGTAAAATTTTAGAGAAATGGGCACATCCAAAGGATCAGACCATGCCCAATCAGGTACTTGGCTTCATTAGAGCCAAAGGAGAAACCAAAACCAATCATGCCTACTTCAAGGCATGAGGATGAGCATCAAAGTATCAAGGGTCACCATCAATACCTCCAGGAGTCCAATGCAGGTCATCTTGAGGAGGTATTTTCCATTAATGTTGATACCTTGATGATTTGGGTGGAAGATCGGCTTATTGTCATTTTTTCACTCATCTAACCAACCATGTTCAGTGCCAAATCAGTTGCATGGCTGCCATTTTTTAGGAAGGGAAGCTATTTCTCCCTGCTAGTTGCAGGATTTGTTTGAGCTCCCTTTGCTCTTGGTTAGAGTAGTGTAGGTAGGTTTGTTTTAGCAGAAGAAGTGCTTTTGCACACTTTGCATATCCCACTTGGGGTATGTATGATTTTTAGTTTGTACATAGTTTTGGTGTTGTTGTTTTGCTCTTTCACAAGTGCATTGGTTCACTTTTGGTGAATATTAGCTCCAAGTTTCAAAGTGGGTTTCCAAGTGGTTCAGGGGTTAGTTTTAAAAGTTCGGATCAGTTTCGTGTTTATTAGGATGAAATGCATGCCCAATGGATACTTCAAGGCCACTGGTCTCTTCATCTAGTAGGTAGATGTCCTCGTGAGTTGCCAAATTGTTATCCCAAATTCACCCCTTGGAAAATTTGGTCAAGACAACCCATGTGCATGTAGTAAATATGAAGGGAAAACGTTTCGGACCTACGAGCTTGCATTCTAGAATGAGGCAAAGGAAAAAGTCAAAGTTTGAATGCGAGTCAAAGCCAAAGTGGGGAGTCAAAGGAAAATATTGGAGTACACCTCCCCAGCCAACAAAAGGGTGCTACGTGTCCAATGGAGCACGGCGGGCGATGGGAGTTTTATGGATTTTGCGATTCTCACAAAAAGGGTAAAAGATAAGCTGTGGACCCAATTTTTGTTCCAATCTAGCTACCATGTGTCCCATATAAAAAGGGGACCCATTTTAAAATTATTTTCACCATCCATTCATACTGGACCGATAAAAACTTCGAGGGGGTGTATCTTTGACTCAGGACTCGAAATATTGTAAATCTAATGCCGTTGGAAAGATCTCGGCCTTACCAACCAAATGGAGGAAACATCTTTGGGCCTTCAATGTAGAATCCATCTGTCTCAACAACCAATCAGATTCGATTTGTTTCCATTGTTTCCTCTTCCTTTAATGCGCCAAACCAAGGATCGATGTAGAAAAGATGGATTTGGGGGTAGATTTTATTAGAAGCATTAACAATAGTGGTTGAGTTCCGACCTACTTTTCCCGCTTCTCCCTCTCTCTTTCTTCTCTCTGATTGAATCTATAAATATGAGGGCAGTATTCATTGTAAAAAAATTTGTTCATTCTTCTTCTCTGCCTCCCCTCTTATTTTCTTCCCTAGGGTCGAAAATGGAGTTTGAACCTCCTCCCTTGCTTTGTAAATGGCATTTTTGCCTCTTTCTCATGTATGATGCTCTGTACAAATTTCAAGCAATAAAACTCATTTTTGTGATGCGTTTATCCATCCTTTGCTTGTTTTCATTGCATCTTCTTACCTCTCATCATTCTGGAGTATTCTGTGCATGTTTTGGATGTTTCATTTGTAGATCCGGGTATTTGTGTTTAATGGGTTTTGAAGTGGTGTTACGTGTGAAATCTATCTTTGGTCCTGTCGTGCATCTTGTCCACCCTCTCCTCGGCTCACCTCTCTCCAATTTAGGCAATTGAGATTGTGAACATCACTTCCCTTTTCTTGGTGCTATCACCTCGTTAGTGTCATATTTCCCTCTTTATCCTCTCTCCCTCTCTCTCTCTAGATCTCTCCTTGGTCCCTTGAAATTGTTAGATTAGGAGTAGATAGTCACATTTCCTTCCTTAGGAGTAGTTTAGCATTATGATTAGGAAGAAGAATCCAACTTTGTGGAGAGGGCCATCTCAAGTCCACAAGTCCCACAACTTGAGAGATTTAATGGTTATACACTTGCAACCAATTTGACATGATCAAATCTAAAACATAAGAGATTAACAGGTTTCTAAGATGGTCTCTCAGGAAGATGGGATTTTTCAAATTTTCTCGTAAGAATTCAACCCCGACCATTTGCATGACTAAAGCATGCTTTTTATAACACTCAATTTACATCCGAGCTTCCCCGAAAAAACTATTTGAGGAACCTTTGTTTGCTACATGTTTGATCATGATTTCCAGAAAATGACATTTAACAGGTTTGCAACAAAAATTTGCCAGTTGTTCAACAAGGTGAATCATTGAAAATATCTCCATCATTGTTTTAACTGGGAGCACATTTTCATCCTTCATGCATACAACCTCCATGATTTCATCCTTTTCCATTCTTTCCTTTGCAACTTGCTCTGTTGGATCTAGTAATTCATTTTCTGCAGGTGCCCGAGAAACTTTGTTTCAAAATATCAACTTTTGCACTCTAGAGATTTGGACAACCGATGGAAAACACAAAGTAATAATACTCACTTTGTATATTATATTTTTCATGTCCCCAAATTCTTGCTACATACAATGCATATGTATAGGAGAGATTGCTCCTAAATATGAGGAACTCCAATTCCTCAAATATCTCCTACAACATCTCCTGCAACTTCTCCTAAAACAATAATCTATTTGTGATATATTGTTATAACAATATATCACCAAATAATATATCCATAAATATAAGTTGTTAATAACAACTTATATACTAACAAAATATATACGTGATTTGTTATTACAAATCACTCATTAATTCTTAATCATAGTAAACATTAATATTAATTTCCTAACATTCCCCCCCTTAATGTTTACATGGTACAACATATCTCGTTCACTGATTGTAGCCTGCCACCTCTGTGTGCTCATGATCAACTCCACAAATGTGCAGCATTGGGCTTGCACAAAACTCAAACATGTGCCAACGCACATTTCTTCCACTGATGGTTTTCTCGGCTTCTACCAACAACCTTACCAATTGGTTTTGCAGGTGTACCAATAACCTTTCACACTTGGTTTTGCAGGATCACCAAAAACCTTACACAATTGGTTTTTATAGGTTTACCAAAAACCTTACACAATTGGTTTTTACAGGTTTACCAAAAACCTTACACAATTGGTTTTTACAGGTTTACCAAAACCTTTACATCATGATTGCTACAATACTTTTGATCAATATTATACAATGTCACTACAAAAGGGAATCATGTAGGAAATATTGCTTCCAAAACTGAACAATAAAACATAATGGAAATGGAACAATGAGACCATGTTCCCCCCCTCATTGTGAACATTTCACTTATTCAATCAAGAACTTGAAATCATACTGCACACAACAAACTGCAATTCAGAAATGAAAGAAAACTCACACACACACTGTCACCACAACTTCATGCGGCCCCGTCGTTGGCGACTGACGAGAGGTCGCTGAATGACCTCCATCCTCCTGTGCCTCCGTCCTCCAGTAAAAAATCATCTAGAAGAGAAAATCTTCATCACTTTGATGTGCAGTATTTTCTTCCTCTTCATTTTCTCTTTCTTCATCAACAATCATGGCATTATCTTGTAGTTTCCCATCAAGTAAGTCTTGTGCTCTTTTTCTGCAATTGTTAGATATATGACCAGGTTGTTTACAATAGTAGCATGTAAATTGTTTCTTCGGTCCTTTAGAGGTTGAACCGTATTTGGGCATTTTCTTACCAAATGCTTTCTTGTTTCTGCCAAACATTGCAGTCTCCTCTAGTTCAACAACCATAATTATTTTTTCTTCATCTAACAAAGAAGAAATAAGTTCTTCTAGACTTGGATTTATTTTGCTTAATGTAAAGACCATATTAGAATAACATGAAGGCATGCTATTAAGTAATACTACTTTAGCATCATCATCAGGTACATCTACTTTTATGCCAGCAAGTTGATTACAAATAGACCGAAACTTACTGATATGCTCCACCATGCTCTCACCTTCTTCCATCTTGAGGCCGAACAATCTTTGCTTTAAGGATATCGCTGCGCTTCCCATTTGTGATCCAAACAACTTGTTCAATGTCACCCAGATTGTATGAGAGGACTTTTTAAGTCTATATGATGTAGATAAGCATCTGATAGACCCAATCGATAATTGCTATAGCCTTTCGATCTCTGTTGTCCCATTTTATTGCTTCATCTACATTTGTCGGTTTTTTTTCTTTTCCATCAACAATATCCCATAAGTCTTTGTTGATTAGGAATAATTGAGTCCGCACTTGCCAGGTATGAAAATATTTGCCTTCAAATTTTTCAATGTGACTCAACTTATTCATTATGAATTTTCACACAATATGGACGTCGGATTCTACCGAGAATGCGTCCGTGCAATAACATGTAAAAAGTAATTAAAGAGACTTAACAATTTTTCACAAACTACAACAAGCTAGTTAAGAGTAACTAAGAGCCATAATTTCCCTGACCTCTATAACATGTGTATGCTTTGCTAAGAAATGCAAATACCTTTGAATATTGGAAAATACTTGCCTTTATTTGTCTGCCTGATCTATAGCTGGATGTGACTCAATGCATGGCGATTCAATTGAATCGATTTGTAGAAGTTATTGATCGAGCCAATAAAGTGATGGAACAATGGTTTGCACAGCAGTACTGTCAATACAAAACAACTCAGGGCCGAACCAAACAGACCCGTGAGAACACTAAAACTGTCAAAGGATTTGACTGTGCAGACCATCTTTTATTATGCATGCATATTTGCACGAGGGCACGTGTTGATCCGAGTGTAGATGGGCACGTCTTTTATCTGTCTTGTATTGATAATCTCATGCATGCAAAGAATTCACTGGAGCTATAACAGTCTGCGCATCAATAATTTACTGGAGCTATAATAGTCTGCGCATCCGAGATGAAGATGATATGCATTTCAACTTGGAGTCTTCAATGAGCTATGTATATGCCTAAGCACCGTGAGCTCCAAACAATATACACAGTGAATAGAGGATCACGTAATTGATAGATCAGATATCAATTTCCAGGTCTGTATCGTTGTTCCAAACGCATTGAACACGCCTCTTTGCTACGTGAAAAAAATGAATAGCAGCTAACAGTTATTGTAAAGATGCATACACAGATTGAATCGGCAAAAATAAATATTTAACCAGATTTTACATTTTGAACAGGCCGATCCAATATTGCACAAGAGAACTATTTTTTTAAATGTCTCCAATAACACGTACAACTCTATAAATGTCTCCTCTTCACTGAATTCTTCTGGTAAAAGCTACGCACTTCTACAAAAAACTGATAACAAATATATAGGCGCCCAAGTTAATCAGTAAATGATTTTTCTCATCCAACGAGGCACAAAGAGCTGCCCCTTTGCTAATTTGAAAACTCCATGCAATCTGAGAAATAGCACGCTCTGATACCAAATCTAGAGATTTGGAATGACCCGATGCAAACACAAAGTAATAATACTCACTGTATATTATATTTTTCTATCCCCAAATTCTTGCTACATACAATGCATATGTATAGGAGAGATTGCTCCTAAATATGAGGAACTCCAATTCCTCAAATATCTCCTACAACATCTCCTGCAACTTCTCCTAAAACAATAATCTATTCGTGATATATTGTTATAACAATATATCACCAAATAATATATCCATAAATATAAGTTGTTAATAACAACTTATATACTAACAAAATATATACGTGATTTGTTATTACAAATCACTCATTAATTCTTAATCATAGTAAACATTAATAATAATTTCCTAACATGCACTTCCTTAGATTCACAAATTCGAGCTCCACAACACTTCAATTGCACTTTGCTGATAGAAATGACAAGAGATAATTCAGATTCACCATGAAAAATGATGCGTATTTACATCCCCTAAAGTTGTGGAACGTTAATGGTGGTAAAACTAGATGCATCGCACCATAACCGTTGATTCTTCCCTTTCACCACTTTAAATTAGAACCATCCACGTGGAAGATTAGAGCCGAAACGGGCCGGGGTGCCTTTTGCATTTTATGACTTTTGGAGAAAATGTGCAATTTTCACATTTTGCCCTGCCCCTCCACCTTTGAAATACGGGCTCGACACGTGGCTTAATCTGGGCCTTTGATGGAGTCACGGCTCATTTATGTAATTTTACCCTTTATTACAAAAAGGAAAAATTTCCAATTTTCCTCCAGTGACCGCTTCCCGCTTTTATCTTTTGATGTGGGCCCAGTGGAGTCACGCTTCATTTTTATACTTTTCTCCTTTTCACAAAAAGGAAAAAATCTTCAAAACCTCCGGCTGACCTACCTCTCTACTTTGACTTTTCAATGCTAAGCCAAAAAACTTCAAAGTGCTCCACTCCCCCGCTTCCCCGCTTGTAACATGAAAAAACTTCCATGTGTCCTTCATTGGGGTCAAAGTAAGACTTTTTCCCTGTTGCTTCATATTTGTTGAATAGCCAATCAGAGACTATCAAGGCCATGGGGCCAATTTGGTATTTTTTACAAATGTGACCAAAGTGGCAAATTTCACCAAAAAGACCCACCGGGCCACAACCAATTAAAAATGAACACGTATACACCTTTGGGGCAAAAAAGAAATTCACTCCGCCTTTATAATTTTTTGGCTGTCAATCAATGGGAACTCAACGGGGCCACTGGGGCCAAAATAATTTTTTTTGCAAACATAGCAAAAAGTTACAAGTTATAAAATAGACCCGACGTGCCTCATGCAATCAAAAGAGACTACGTAGTTGAAGATGTTGAGATATAATTTGACGGGTAAAACATTCTATCGAACAATAAGATGCAGGGGAACTTCGCCATTTGTGCCCAATTGAATCTTTCTTCTTGAGGACAAAGAAATTACAAATAATTCATGGCTCAGAAATCCACGACCATAGAGAAGGATTTAAAATAACACCCTGGTAAAAATAAAACTTGTATGCATCCATTCGGGGAGATAGAAAATACAAAAAACTATGCAGATTAGGATTTTTTTAGAACAAACAGGGCAAGATCAAATTGAGCACCAACACCGGGAACTCCACCTTGAGCTTGTGATCAAATAGTTGATGCAGGAGCATCACTCTTGAGGCTAGGTTAGTATGTCATGGCACATTTTTTTTTCTTGCTAGGTGTCTATGAGTCATTTAAAGTTCATAGTGATCATCTCATGTTGTTTTGTAGTGCTCTAGAGGTCAAAATTTCAAATCATGGAGTTTCCCTCCATTTTGCATATTTGAAAATTCAAATCTTCTTGAGTCAATTTTGGCTTTCTTAGGTAGGTGTAGAGGTTTAAAAGTGTCTTTCAAGCATGTTTAGATTGTTTTAGGTTATAATATGATCTTGGAGCCTAATCATGATGTCTTATGGGCTCATGTAATCCTTAACCTTCTTTAAGCTTCTTTTCTTGTATTGTAACCTCCACTTGTAATCTTGATTCTTGACCCTAGAAGTCAGTTATGAAAGAACTCGAGCCAAGGAGGTATACAAACTATTTTGTAAGTGTTTGGATTCATTTATCAACTGAGTAAAGAAGAAATTAGGAGCTCCAAAATATTTTTACAAAAACTTGAGGAAATTGTTGCAAATTTGTGCATGAGTGCTTGAAGGTTACCTTTGAAATGAGAATTTCAGATCTGGGATGGTTAATTCTCAGTAAGAAATATTTTAAGTACTTATATGCATTATTTATAAAGTTTTTTTCAAACTTGTGATTCTAGGAAGTAGATAATCTTGAGGCATTATGTAACTTATCATTTATGAGAACTCGTTAATACAATTTTGATTCGAGAAGTATTTGAGAAAAGAAGGGTAGTTTACATGAATAACAGGTAGGATTTGTGATTTCATACCTCTTAGAGGCTTTGAAGTGGGATTATATTACCTTTAGCTGATTTGAAACCGATTATGGGTGTAAACCCCTATTTTACGAGACATGGCGGGTATCTAGAAGAGAGAATTTGTGGTGTTGTGAATGACTATAACTCTTGGCAAGATTAAAATATTTTGACTATGTGCACATAAATTTTGAGGAAGTTTAAATATTATGAAGTTGAACATATTCTATTTAGTAAGCAAAATGTTGTTCTCGGGCTGTAGGTTAAACCCTTAGGGTTTAGTGAGAAAATGAAGAAAGGTGAGTCTGTACTCAATACTATGCTTTGAAATTCTCAAGGGAGTATCTTGATACCTCAAACTCATTGATTTCAAACATTTTAAGGCTTGAATCCACATAGTTATTTTATAGTTTGTACCAGTCATCAAGCAATCATGTGTATGTATGATTGAGACCTAATTAGAGGTATGGGATAGAGAGGTTAAGGCATACTTTGCAAAGAAAGTAAATGTGAAATTTTTCCTACAGGAAGAAGACCCAAATGGGTGGTAAAAACAATAATTGGTTTGTGATTTGAAGTCATATACCAAAAGTTATATCTATTTTTTTCTTGGAACAGGCTAGTAAGGTGAAATAGGACTAGAAGGTGAAGTTAAGAGAAAAGGACACTTGCTTTGGGAGTTGTGCCAAACATTTTTCTTCACAACTGAAGGATGGAAAAGGGTGTTCAAAAATGACTTTAGTTTTCTTGTTTGATTTATAGAAGTCTCCCACCTATAACTCACCGTACACATTGCCTTTGAGAAGCTAGAAGAGGTAGTTTTGCCTAAGGAGGAAATTTTTTACTATTTCTTGCAATTCCAACCAATTTGATGATTGAGTTAGCAGGGTTAGAGGATAATGAACATGGTTCAATATTTTAACAAGCTATTTTTAGCATTTTAAGGAAAAAGAGCATATTTGAAGGTTTATCTTACATTGACAAAAAGTGAGATTTTGTAATTTTAAGGACAGTTTTGAGTTGTCTAACCATTCTAACTGGTTGAGTGAGTTATTTTGAAGGTATGCTCTGGATCATTTGGTATTAGAGTGAATGCTATTTATCTAAGAAGTTGAAAGAATAAGGAGTTTGGAGAATAAAACAAGTTGAAGGAGTATTTCATCAAGAGAAACACACTATTACAAGGATGGGTGTTTTGAGACAATAATAGAGACAATACTTAATAAAATTGTCTCAAATAGAGACAATACAATTTCCATATTTTCTCTATTATTGTCTCAAAGGAGTGTCTCTAATATTGTCTCTAATTATTTTCTCTCTAGAGACAATATATATTTCGCCACCTAGAGTATTGATTAATGTAGGTTTCTTTCTTTTTTTTCCTTCTTGAAAGGTAATATTGGGAAGACAACTAAATATAGAACCTGAGAGTCTTTGTACATGGAGAGGTTTATAAAATATAATGGATAAAAAACAAACATAAAACTTGGGAAAGGAGACCTATTGTTTTCCTTTTACCAATAAGGTGAGAAGTTCAGCCAGAAAACACCCATGTTTAGGCAAGAGTGGTTCAAGTATCATGATATTTTTTCTATTTATACCTTGGTTGTATGTGCGTAATGTAGCCAAATTATGAAGAAAACAGATATATTGCAAATAATATGAACTCAAAAATAAAATAGATCTCCTTCTTTGTTATAGAATAATGAATTACAATGTTTCCTAAAGAGGAAAACAACTCCCAACTCAAGTTTCCAAGTAAACTTTAGCTAACTCTGACTAAATCTACTCTAGGTGGCAGAAATTACTATTTTTAGCAGTTTACTAGAACCTGCTATTCTTAGTAAGTTCACATGCTTATTCCTATGGGCATAAATTGAAACAAATCTTATACATCCCTAAATTAGAGAAATTTCCAACTTTATAACTCATAATGCAACTAATAGAATAAAATTAACTAATGCCCAAAAATAGGAAAAAACCGAACTATAACTTAAATCCTAATTTTTGGCCTCAAGATGGCAGATTTAGGCCCTAAAAACGTGTCAATAACTTGCCCCAACAAATAGGGTGGATTTCCTCTGTGTTCAGCTTGAAACATGTGGTTTAAAAAAAATAAAGGGACTCAAATGGACACCGGAGCTCAAGTTATGACCTTGTCAAGTTCTGTTAATTCGGCACATCATTCTCCCCGCTTGAAAAAATGCAGCTCTACAAGTTGTCTTCTTCAAACTACTTCCATTTATACGCATCCAACTTCTTAATCTCCCACTCTTTGACCCAATTATTGTCCTCTTGTTCCAGGTCCTTTCTAGTGTACCAAATATTTGTTGTATTTCCCATGTCGCATGTCCATTGTTTTCTTATCTAGAATCGATCCACTTCTTCTTTCCTCTTCACCAGGAACCTCCGCCTCCAATCTAATGCATAAATAACATCCCCTTTTGCACCATCCCCATGAAAATAATACAAATATGAAACATTAAACACTGGAGAAATATCAAAATTCCCTGGCAATTCTACCTCATAAGCATTATCGTTTATTTTTTTCACGATTTTGCAGGGACCAATCTTCTTGTACTTCAGCTTGTTATAGGTTCCTCTTGGAAACCTTTCCTTCCACAGATATACCATAACCAACTCACCAACTATAAATACCTTTCTCCGTCTGTGCACATCTGCTATTTCCTTATACTTATCATTACTATTCTATAGCTTCTTCCACACTTCTTCCTGCAATTGTTGTATATGTTCGGAAAATGCTTCTGCATCATCACTGAATCTACCATCAATTGGTAGTTATACCAAATATAACACCCCATTTGGATTACTCCCATACACAATTGAAAATGGAGACTTTCCCATGGATCTGTTTATGGAAGCTCGTATATATGCAAACTCGGCGTGTGGTAATGTTAAGTTCCATTGTTTTAACTTTCCCCAACGATGCACCTTAACAGGTTTCCCAAACTATGATTTACCACCTCTATTTTCCCATCAGTCTATGGATGATAGACACTGCTGAACTGTAGTTGAGTTCCAAATTTCTTCCATAAAGTCCACTAGAAGTGACTTAAGAACCTTGTGTCCCTATCTGAAGTAATGGTTTTTGGAACACCATGTAAATGAACAACTTCTTTGAAAAAAAAATCTGCTATGCTTATTGCATCACTTGTTTTCTTCCAGGCAATAAAATGAACCATCTTAGAAAACCTATCAACAACCACAAAAATGGAGTCATTACCTCGTTGTGTTTTTGGTAATCCCAAAACAAAGTCCATAGTCAAATCTGTCCATGGCCCTTTAGGAACAGGAAACGGCATATACAACCCTTTATTCTATGCATGGCCTTTCGAGACTTGGCAAATTTGACATCTCTCCACATATCTTACCACATCTCTTTTCAGCTTTGGCCAATAGTATTTTGTCTGCTACCAAGGCTATCATCTTAT
>CM031240.1:166336030-166445857 GCA_018340775.1 Taxus wallichiana var. yunnanensis
ATGAAAATTTGAAACTATTTTTGGAGATTTGGACAATTTTATATTGTTTTTGTGGTTTTGAACAATTTTATATTTTTGTTTTTTGGTTTTTGGAAACATTGTTGAATTTTTTTGTATTTTTGTGAGACATTTTTGAATTTTTTGGTATTTTACAACTCGGTATTAAAGGTAAACTACTTGAAATCAGTGCAAATAATTAAAATCATTCCATTCCATTGGAAGAAGTGTAGATGATAAAATGATAGGGTGTTTCACTCCGCTCGTGGCTCACGTAACTAGGAAGATATGAGGGCTCATCACCAAGAGCCAAAAGGACGTGAAAATGAGATGAAGTGATATTAAAGGGTGAAGAGAAAGGATGTGATGACACAAGTGTAACAATGATCCGTATGAGAAAAATGTAACTCATCTCCAGTCAATATTATCTGACCGATTACAAGATGATTCCACTTTATAGGTTTTGACTTGAACTTGACTTAGATCCATTGATGGCCTACTAATTGGAAAAATCTAGGTGAAGGAATTGTTGTCTCTCTATAACATGAGTAGCTAAATTACTTCTTGGGATGTTTTTGATTAAGCACTTTGATTCAGATTTCATAAAGGCTTTATTGAATGATTATTTATTGATTTTTATGAAGGACACCCTACATGTTGCCCCATGCCATCAAAAAAGGTAAAGGGCTCAACACCGAAGACAAAATGTAGGTGAGTAAGGGCTTTCTCTGTTCCTAGTCTCATACTACCAGTAAGAAGTATGGGCTTATCACTGAAGACTATGAAGGACGAAAGGTGTATTGATTTTATAATTTTTGTATTTTTTATTGATTTAATTTTCCTTATATGTTGATATTGTGCTTGTTGGGAAGGAACATTCTTCCCCAAGTCTTAGCCTCATGCGACTAGTAAGATGTAAGGGTTCAACACCATAGATTGAGATGGGTGGTCAAAAAGGACCGGGTAAAGAATTTTAGTGCTTTCTAAGTAAAGAGAGAGCTTATTTGAAAGGAGGATTTTCCATCAATAAGCTTTGAGACAAAACCGTAGGTAAAAAGATCTAAAATGGTAAAACCATAACAAAGATGAGACACACAATGCCCAAGAGGAACAAGGTTAACATGTGTCATAATAGGTGAAGAAGGTGAGTATATGATAATGGTATGATTAAGGTATCTTCCAATAGATGGAATGCTAACATTATTTGTAGCACTTTTCATTTCCGATTGGAAAACAATGCTCTAATACAGAGTTTTATTCTCTTTTTGTGATTTTTAAATTTTCTGAAGTTTTAGGATGAATAAATGGAATTATCAAGAAAGATGTCCATGTTTATTGAAGTTGAATGGTCTTGAGATACAAGACTTGTGTAGATGAAATGAGCTAAGTCAAGAGGAGAATCAAAAGATTCAATAAGTCCTAAATACAAGACTTGGACTGGATATGAGCCAAGTCAAAGGAGTGAAACCAAGTTTCGATAAGTCCCGATGTATATAGACTTGGGTGGACAAGATCCAAGTCAAAATATGAATCAAATGATTCGATGGGTCCTGAAGTACTAGACTTGGGGACAAGATCCAAGTCAAAGGATGTGTGATTAGATAAGTCTTCGATGAGATCGAAAGACATATGTGATGTTAGAAGAAGATTGTCGATGCAGGGAATATGTTGAGATACATATTCACCTGAGCAAAAAGAGCACGAGGAAAGAAGGATAGATCTCTAGATGTATACCCAAGACTCTTTATAGGCCATAGAGAGGAGATGTTCAATGTTTCTCCTTCTAGGTTGTGAATTAGTTGATTTGACAAAATATTTGTAATTAAAGCTTGAAATGGTTGAATAAGGATATTCTTAGGTATACGTACCTCAAATAATGTGTGCATGTAGATATCTTGACAAGTAGGAATCATCATTGATGAGATTCCTACAGATGGATCATGTGAGGTATAATGGACATAGAAGGTTGCATTGTCACAAGTGTCCAAGATTGTTGTGGTTGTATTTCACAACAAGACTAGAGATGTTAGGCGTAGGAGTTGGAATGGGAAGAATGGAATGAAGCTCAATGGTGTTTGATGATGGACCCTCTTTTATCATGTCAAGGGTTGAAAGAGAGTCTTGAAGAAAATTCAAGTTCTCATTAGGTGTTAGAAGATTATTGTCTGAAACATGTTCAATGTCTATTTGGACTATAGGAAGAAAATATATAGAAGAAATAGATTGGTTTGAAGGGGAGATACTTGACCTTCATCATGATCTCACGGAATGTCAGTTTGAATAGAAGTGGGAATAATAGTCAAATCTTCATTTGAAGGTGTGGAAGTTGACATGTCATCAGTTACAAGAGCTTCATCATCAAGATCTACAAATATCTCTCCATCATCAATTAAGTCTTGGACATAGTTCTTAAAACGTGTACATTTATCAATTGAGTGGCCATCAATGCGATGAAAATCACAATATGCATGAGGTTTGTACCAATATGGATTAGGTTCTCCTTCAATCCAAGGTCTTGTAAGGGGATATTTTATCATCCTAGCCACTTTGAGTTGATGAAAGACACTAGAGAGACTTTCGCCAAGGGGTGTAAACTTACATTTAACTTTTGTGTGGCGTAGTGTCTTCGCTAGGTTGTATGATTGGATTTTTGATTGATTGGTCATGTATGTTGGGCATATTGTGATTATTTGTGACACCAATAGTGATGATGACATTGTGGTTGTGATTGATGTACCAAGATTCATCATGAGAAGCTCTAGTACGGTGATTATTGCGAGTGAGGTTGAAAGAAAAATGTTTGACGAACTTCTCTGAGAGGTCCACAAAGGTGGTAATAGATCCCTTTGGAAGGTGTAAGAACCAATCCAAAGCTTGTCCTCCTAGACTTCTAGGAAAAAGGCACAAGAGAAAGCTATCGTTATATGCCACTTCATGACATGCTATGGAAAATTCTTTGATATGTTGTCTTGGATCAGTTTTTCCTTGTATTTGTCAAATTTGGGTGTCTCAAAAGACTGGGGAAGGGTATGCGTAAGATGTCCATGTTAAAAGGGTATGGACATAATTCATCAAAATTGAATTGTTTGTTGTTTTTGTATACCCGTAATGTTTCTTTCATCATTTTCCATTCTTGGGAAAAGGATGAATTGTATAAATCCACCATTGTAATGAGAAATGAGGTAGAGTGAAGAAAGGTACGATGAATAACACAACCCTTAGCAAAGTGAATGCTAAGATGGAAGTGATGAAAATGTTTGAAAACCTTGACTCCTAGCAAAGTGAATGCTAAGATGGAAGAGGGAAGAAGATGGAAAAATCAACCCGTAGAAAATGAGTGCTAAGAGGGAAGAAGAAAAAAAAAAGTTAGTTGAGTTCCCGTCTCTTAACAAAATGATAGTAAAGAGAAAAAGGATGACAAGAAGTTAGATGTGCTCTATTCGTAACAAAAATGAGTCACAAAGGAAGAGAGACTTGACAAGGTGGACGTGATCAACTCGTAATCAAAATGAATGATAAGAGTGATGAAGAAATGTAAAAAGGTTAACTCCTAACATGGTAAGTGTTAAGAGAAATGACAAAAGGGGGAAAAGTGAAACATGCTCAACACTTAACAAAATGAATGTCAAGGGAGACAAGACTTAACAAGATGAAGGTGATCAACTCTTAACAAAATGTGTGATAAGAGTGATGACAAGAGGGGACTTCACAACACCTAACAAAATGAATGATGTTAAGGTGGAAGATGGGTTGAAATGTTAGTTTAGATGATTCTTAACAAAGTGAGTGTTAAGAAATATGAAGAGGTTTGAAATGATTTTACAATCCTTTACAAAAGTGAACGTAAAGAGGGAGAGAATGAAAGGTTAGTGTGCTCAACTTGTGATAAAATTGTAAGTGTGACAAGAGGAGACTTTTAACACAATGAAAGATGCTCAACTCTTAACAAAAATATGTTAAGTGAAGAGACTTAGGAAAGAAAATGATGGATTTTCTCAACTTTTAACAAGATGAATGGTAAAAGGGGAGACTTAAGAAGATGATGATCAATGTCAACTCTTAACAAAAAGTGTGTTAAAAGATAAGACATGACAAGGAAGTGAAAGCACTAAAAGAACAAAAGGTAAAGGTCATCATAAGAAGTGAATAAACGATGATAAAAAGGTCCGAATCTCACAAAAATGGAGATAAGAGACAAGGGGGAAGTGATGGATTAGTGATCTCAAATTAAAACAAAGTGAATGCTTTAATGAGAGAAGTGAAGAAATAATGAGGATGTCGAAAATGCAACAAAATGATTACGAAGTATGACAACGTAAGATGATAGGATAAAAAAATGGAAGACGTCACAACTCAACAAAGTGGATGTGAAAATGTGACATGTAAGAGTGAGTAGAGAATGATAGTGAAGAATGTCAATAAGTCCAGAAAGTAAATGTGAAATGTGATGATGTAAGAATGGGGAATGCTTAGAGTTCAACAAAATAATGTTAAACTTAAGACTTATGATAATGAAAGATCAAGGTGATCAAGAGAGTGCTTGACTGTGATAAAGCGAGTATCGCAACATCAAGACTTAGATGAAAATGAAAGTGCTTAAGTGTGAATATGGATGTCCACAACCCAAGACTTAGACACATGTACAAAGTGACAAGATGGATGAGAGAGAAAACATGAATGATGAAAGTGAAACACAAGTGTGTAACATGCGAGAAAAATGAAAAGTGGTGAAATGAAAGTTGTGGCCTCTATCTTAGATTGGCTTGGACAAGGCATGGCTTCCTAGGTGGCTCTCTCAACTAGGTGTCGAAAAATATCCAAGAGTGAGCATGACTATTTCTAGCTGATGGCTTTACTTTACCCCTTTGAAACCTAAGCAAAGATCTTGCTCAGAATGAATCGCACTGGGGTCGCCACTAAGGATATCCGTGACTCTAACTCACAAAGGCTTTACTAGTCAAGTAGGATAAAAAGGTTCCCATTTCATCCACCAGTTCCCTCAAGGTGTGGACTACTTTGGGGTTCCTAGAACCACCCCCTTTGTTGTAGCTTAAGGCTTATGCCAAGGGGGTTATGTTCTAGTTAAGCGGTCGAGCCATAGCTCTTAACCGAACCTACAAATCAAGTGTTTTGAATGTGGTGTTTTTTTATCTTTTGATTTAGGTGTGGTTTGGTTGAACTCCTTTGGAAACCTGTAGTTAGTAGTTTTTAATGTTTAATCCACCTTGTGTGAGAGTGGGTCCTACAAAAAATGATTAGAAATTTTTTCGAAATGAGGGAAAAAATAACAAAACAAATAAACAAGACAACAAATCAACCCACATTTCTGATTTCCAAGATCGCTTAAAAGTCACAGGAAAGAGCATACATGTGGGTTGGCTTTGGTTAAGTGAAATGTTAATTCCCAAAAACAAAAAAAAAAAACGACCACATTTCTGATTCCCAAGATCACTTAAAAGTGCGAGGGAAGAGCATACGCGTGATCGTTTATGGTTAGTCTCACAAAAACAAAAGAAAATGATAAAGGAAAAGTATGCAAAAACACGTTAGAAAGGGTTAGTCGATAAACAAAAATGATGAAATGTGTGCACAAGTGATTAAAATGCACAAAAATTGAATCAAAAATCCCAATAACACTAAAGTTTCAACATTGTAAGTAAAGACCCTATAAAAGTGATTAAAAGCTTCCACGAACCCTGCAAAATTAAATTACATAGTTAGTCCTACTAATAAAATGATCACAATGTAGTGGAAAAGACCTAATTAAAAAAACAAACTAATGAATTAGATAACAAATGAAATAAACTAACAAATTAATTAATAAAATAAAGAAAGAAATTAATTAGATAATCAAATTTAAAAAAACTAATTAATAAAAAATCAAAAAAAACAAATTAAAAACTAAACTAAACTAAACTTAGGATATAAAATATACAAAACCTAAAAACTAAAAAATCAAAAAAGAAAATGAACCTAAAGCTCATTTGTTTGAAATTAATCTAAAATTATAAATGTGGTGGCTAAAAACCTGGGGCTGGGAGGTGGTAGTTAAAGGAGGCAGGTTGAGGTAGGTGAGGGGATGCAAGCAATGCGATAGAGTGGGGGGCTGGGGCTAAGGGTGGAGCCGAGGGAGGTAGGTAGGGGCATGGGTTGGGATGGCTTAGGGTGAGCCAGGACAGTGGGAAGGGGTCGAGGAGGGGAGTGGGGTTGGGGTCGGGGAAAGTTGGGTCGGAGATGGCGTGGTCAAGTTTTGAAGGGTGAGGTAGAGATGGGACTCAAACAGGGGGATGGGGCGACAGGGGGCAGCCGGGGCTCGGCTCTGTGTGGGAAGGGTAGGGGGGTGGGGTGAGGTGGATGGGAGGTAGAATGGGGTAGGGAAGGGGAGAATGGGGAATAAGGTCTTAGGGGGGGATATGGGAATGGGGAACGGGTTTTAGTGGGGTGGGGTCAGGGGAGTGGGTAGGTTAGGGGGTGGGAATGTGATGGGTAGTTAGGGTGAGGACGGGTGAGTAGGGGTTACGAGGGGTTGGGTTGGGTGAGTGGGGGAGGTGGTTTGGTGGTAAGGGGGCTGGTGGAGCCGAGGGAGGGAGGGGGGTAGGGGTAGGTTTTTTTTTTTTGTTTTCAAATTTTTTTTTTTTTTTTTTTTTTTTAAAATGTAAAAAGTTTATAAAGGAAAAAGCATATCTAGATAGATATATTCAAAAAATTAATGAACATCTAATCTAAACTATGTTGTTTTTTGTGCGTGTGTGTGTATATTTGTGTTATTTTTTTATGTTGCAAAAATGTAAGAAAAGTAAAGGAAAGAAAAATGCAAAAAATATAAATGAAAACACCATGCTAAAAGGGAAAAACCGCTCTTAGACAAGCACAACTCATGCCTGCAAAAGTAAAACAATAAACAATGGTAACTTCCCAATTCACCTGTGAAAGCTACACACAAACAAGAAGATTTTTGTGAAACAAATAAAACACAAGAATAAGAAATGAAACCAAAAATGAAAGAAATGGGGTGCGAGTCCCACCGGGCATGCCAAAATGTATGCAATGAAAAACTACAAAGTAATGAAAGATAAATAAACAAATTAAAAATGCAAACCTTCCTTGTACTTTCTCCAATGCAAACCTCAATAAGTAAAGACCTCTCTGTGAAACCTTGCAAAATGAATGTCAAAGATGATTTGTGGGTGCTCTTGAGTGCTCTCCAAGCTTTGAATGCAAATGCTACAGACACAGTGAATTCAACAAGAGTTTTTGTATGTCAGATTCAAGAGGATTTGAAAGGAAGGTAAGCCTATAATTTATAGAAAGTAAAAAGGTAGTTGAAATTGGTTACACACGGATAAATGAGTATGCTAAAAATAGCATTGTGGAAGTTGCAAAGTTCGGGCCAAGTAAATGAATTAATTGCAAAAATTTGCATCCAGAAAGGTGGTTGTACATGCATTTTAATTTCCCCCACCTTTCTAGGATTCTAGAAGTGCAGTTAACTAGGGTAAGGATAGGAGTCCAAGTCTAAGTGGAGTCTAAGTGGAGTTTGAACAAGTGGCAGATGACTAGGATGTGCACACACTTAATTAATTAATTATTTAATTAATAAATAACAATTAATTTAGCCAAAGGGGTACAAAGGGTACATGGGATTAATTTAATTAATCCAAAGGGTACAATATGTATTAATTAATCAATTAATTAAATCAATTAATTACAAATGGGTGAATAACACTGGGAACAAGTTCCTACTTCCAACCAAAGCTGATGAGCCGTAAATGGGCAGCTACCATCTAACGAAGCCCACAAATCTAATGGAAGCCGTATCTTCATTATTTGTTGTTATATTTTTTCCTCTCTAACGAAGCATGCATCTAACTCGTACCAAGGATGCATAACTCGCTCTCTATCTCTTCCTCAAATCTACAATCCTAAACCATGCATGTGAATCCAAAACATACAAGCACTGCAATACCAAGATAAAACCATACCTCTATAATCCATATCTACAATCTGACCAACATGCATGTGCCTCCAAGAACTAGGGACACCTCAGCAAACAAGACACATTCACTACATCTTCTCAATTTCTTCAGATCTATGATTTTCTATTTAAACACATCATTGATACCAGCCACCTATCTAACAATGGTCACCCTTTAATCGACCACAAATACCATGGCGACATCGCTTATGGAAGTGCTAACACCGGTATACCATACCGACGTCGAATCACTGTCTTTTCCAACGAACCTTATATTTCTAGCTCCCACTTGATTTTAAATCTCTTCTTGCGATTTACACATTAGGAAAAAAAAACCCTACTCTCATACATCTATCAATAATATCACTAACAAAACCTTGAAGCAAATCCTTTCTCGGATAACTAAAACCATCGCTCTGATACAAGTTGTTGGGAATTTAGGACTGTGGAAATGGAAACAATTCCCCAAAATCTACAAAGCAGTGGAAGTGTAAACTAGATAAATCTAAATCAAAACAAAGTACACACACATAACACAACATGTACCATGGTTCACCCAATGTGGGATATGTCCACCAAATATAGAGATCTCATATATATAATAAACAAGATTACAAATCAACTCTTCCCACAAGAGTACAATGCATTTATCCAAGAGAATCTCCTCTAACATATCTCTAAATGGATCTCCATGAGTACACTACAACTGTGCCTCCAAACACCACCAGCAAATCTCACATAACCAGGAAGTACTACATCTCTGAACTACAACCAATATCTCTGTGAACCTGCAAATAAGACCTCTCACATGGGTCTACCAATGTGCTATCATAACTATGCACCAAGAAGTAAGTCTCTCCTCCATCACTGCATCAACCTGTGCAAACATGAAGACAACCTCCTCTATAATACTAGATCTACATGGATCAAAAATACAACATGATCTCATGGATCTATAATACAAGATCTCACAACAACATGTGGATCTACAAGATGAAATATTGTGTGCTTTGCATACTATGCAAGCCATTACATTGAGACAAGAAAATACAAAGGAAATACAGTAGAAGACATAACACTCTTCTCACCATTCAGATGTACTTGTTATTTCCTTTTATCCATCTTCTCTCCATTGAAGCTTTGTCTTCATGTAACCTTTTTCTTCTTTTTCTTATTTTTCTTCTTTTTCATCTTCAACCAAGGAGAATTAACATTCTTCCTCTATCCTTATGTTCTAACCCTAGTTTTCTAGCTTATATAAGCTTATAAAAACTTAGGGCACCTTAGCTATGCATTTACAACCTTTAGATCACCTTCTAATCAAAGGTTGGATCTAATCCCGCGTCTAAAATAAAAACATAAATGCACAGGTAACCAGTGTCGGTTCCCTTACCGATGTCGGGTCCTTTGTTGATCGATGTGAACTCCTTTGTTAACCAATGTCGGTTCTTTGTGTATTCCAACAAGGTGTAAAACATGTTATCTGTGAAGCAATTCAGCTCCACAACCTAACATGGGTGAGGGTTAGTAAATGATTGGTGAGGTGTCTTTTATCCCCATTTTTTGTTTTCATTTGATTTTTTTGGGATTATTATGATGTATGATTTTTTTGGTGTTTTTTTATAATATACCTTATGCACAATGTGCATTTTTTTGTGTTTATAAAAGGCATAGGATCTTTCTGTTGTGGTGTGACCTTCTTCAATTGGTCTCACTTGTGATGTACATTCTACTTTCACAAAGGGGATAAGATTGTGAATTATGAACGAGTTGGATCTTACACATGAAAATGTATGAAGACGAGATACACTACTTCATCCTTGCATTAGTTTCAATCTTGGGAGCATTGTGAAATGATTTTCCTAGAGAGGTAGAAATCAATAACTCAATCTTCACATGAATATGAGGTGAGTGTCCCGCTGTACTTCAACACTATATGTTGCTTTGTGAATTTCACATGTAGGCATACAATTGTATACACTAGAAAACACACCTTGCACATAAGGTCTCTTATTCAAAAACACCAAAAAAATCATACAACATAATAATCCCAAAAATCAAATAACCACATATAATGGGAATAAAAAAACACCTCACCACTCATTTACTAACCCTCACCCACTCACATTTAATTGCATTCACCCCACCTACCAATTTACATTCCCAATGCATTATGGACCCTTATCATCTCAACCACCTATGCACATTGCACCCATATGTGTCACATTCCCCTATGGATTCCAAAATATATAACACCACTCACCCCCATTATTCCAACCCCTGACTTTTGGTGCACTAAATATATAATTGATTTTTCTTTCTCTCTTGCTTGCATATATCAGTTTCAAGTCTTGAAGAAGTGAAAGAAGATCACAAAGGATAGATATAACTTTTTGCAGCACTATTTTAGTGAAATTCCAACACCGAAGGGAATCACAACTATGATTGGATTGTGATCTCCATGAGATTTTTGGTATTACAATTGTCTTGTGATATGAGTCGTATATTTTTCATTTACATATATTGTTTTGTCATATTAATAAATAAAATATCTTTTATCTCCTTAAAAGGGTTAGGGATTTGAGTAAGGCATATCCCCTAACCACCAAAAAAAAGATAACATTTTTCAAGTGTGCTTGTGTGCATGTTTAGATTCAAATTTGAAAGATTTTTACCCACTTTATTCATTGAAAAAACCCATAATTTCCCTTCTCTTCACAATGGCAGCATAAGCCCATTCTCGCTTTAGTGGCATTGATTTGGAGGTTTCATATCAACTAATACATCTTGCAGGTGATCCAAATCTATGAATACACCTTTTAATTTAGACAAAGGAAAAAGAAACAAGGTGATAATCGGTGTCCTCAACATCACTCACAAAACCATGATGATAAGTAATTTTTGCACAACAATCACTACTTGTGCAACATACATTAAGTTTTGTAGCAAAAAGACATTAATCCAAATAGTTTTTGTCTCGAGGATCAACCCCAATGTAACCAATGTTTTGGAGGAACATGAGGGTCTCTTCCACATGAATTTTTAGGTCAAAGTAAAAATCTCCATGTCATCATCAACAATGAGAGTCAAAAGAACATCATTTCTCAAGATGTAGTTCAATGTCTTGCCCTTCCTAATTCTATACATCCTCAACCATACTCAATTGGATGGTTCCATCCAAGAAAAGATATACAAGTATGTTAATAATGTACCTTCTAGAACAAATTCAATCCAATGGAGAATAACTTCACTTGTGACATCACACCTCTTGATATTTTCTACATATTGCGAAGAAGATCATACTTAAAAGACCACTATACGTTATATAGGGCCAAGTTGCAAAGATGTTTTGTTCATGTCAAAAATAGGTTCTTCAACCTATTTGAGTTCTCCAATGCCCAAAGGTGCCTTAGTCTTTCCAAACAATTTCACACACTCATATAAGCAAGAAAAAATTGTATTATTCATGGTCTACCTAAATCTAAATGCAGGGAGATTAAGAAAGCATTGAAGTGTGCACTATGCAATCATTGTCGTAATAACATCATCTCCAAAATTTGTTGAAGAAACATGGTGAAATCCTTACAATATCAAAAGCCTCCTAATGTGTTGCACGATAAAGCATCATATTGATTCGGTTGCTTAATCCCTCTTGCAAATATCCATCTATATTATAGAACAATTTGGGGAAATGATGAAGTATCGTTTCAAATACAAGAGTTCCTTCATTAGGAAATATCGTGATTAGCTCTTTTCCATGCAGACTCGATAGTTTTTTCTCCTAAGAAAAAAGAAACTTGATACCTTTGCATTAACTATAAGCACACTCAAAATATCATTTTGAATAATCGTATCCATTTCCATGCATTGACAACCTCTTGAACTAGCTCCGAGGATCTCAATACTTCACCAAGATTGACCTGAAGCTAGGTTACCATCAAGTTCTAATACATCTTGAGCGTGTCTAGAGACAAAATTTTAGATGAGAGGGATTGTATGAATGGTTGGTTATGCCTTTTTGTATTTATTAATGCGCTAGCAACATTCAAGCACTTGATGGATAACATAATTCGGTTGCTTCTCTAACTTCTACATCATCATATACTTGGATAAGATCCTCATCTACAATAAGACTATGGAGTAACACTTTTCACACATGTAGACACTCTACACAAGCACAAGTTGCAAGCCAACTTAGCCAAGTGTACATTTAGTACAAGCGTCAACACTTGGTCTATGTCATCGATCGATTGCAATGGTATTTATGTAGATCCTAGAGAAGATAGAGGTGATCTAAGATTGGCCTACTCCACACAATCTTGTAAGATTGGGGGGTTTTATTGACTTGCCAAATTTAGAGAAATTTTGTTCTTGAGTTCTCTCCCATCTTGTGGCCTCTCTAGTAGATCATATGGGCCGAAGAAACCTTCAACTAGACATTTTCACAACATGTTTATGAGGTTCTTTACACAACATTTGATCTCGTAATTCCCAACATTCCTTACTCCTTTGAACTTCACATCGATGCATTTGACTTCCATTCATGTCAATATCATTCGAATGGACATCCCATCATATACCACTCATAGTCATTCATTAAAAGGCTCAATGATACTCCATCTACAAAAACAAACTATACACTATTATGAAAATAGTCAAACAATGGTGGCACTACATCTTGGGTAAGGTCATGGTTATTATTCATTTTGATCGAATTCACTTCAATTCCTATAGACTCAAAGCAATCTAGATAATTCACACCACACAAGCTAGATGACCTACCTATAGTAGTTATATCTTGTTATAAAGCATGAGAATGGAGAGGATAATAAGGCCACAAAGTTCCTTAAACAATTGTTGGTTGATGTGCTCATCATAGTGATGGACACCTGTGGCCACAAATTCATAGACTAGATATCCCTCTGCTCGCCTTGAAAACCTTGTAGATAATTATACCACTCTTTCATGGGGTACCTGATGGAACACCTCACCTAATAATTAGTTGGGAGGTGTAGTATACCAAGATATCACGCCACACAACATTATAAAGATTCATGTTGCATTGTAGTCACATTTCTACTAGCTACATATCAAGTTTTGCATTCCTTGTTGCATCACAAAGCCCACAAAAAGGAAGCTAGGAATTTATACACCCATGTCAATTCCATCCAAACCATGGTAACCTATCATAATTCCATTTCATGTAAGGGTTCCTATGATAAACACCAACACAATGTTATGTTTGTTATAGTGGATAGGTTGTCGAAGGTGGCCATCACAATTTCTTGTGAGAAAGGCATTGACGTAGTTAACAATTCTCATGTTTTATTTAGCCATATTGGAGTGCACTTTAAAATCTCAACATCCATCATATATGACTGCAATCCTTGCTTTGTGGGTCATTTCTTAAAATATTTTTGGAATTAATAGGTGCATAGTTGGATCACGACTATGTTTTATCGTTAGATATATGGAGAAATAGTTTTCAACCACACACTTGTTCATCTTTTGCATGTGTACAATTGTGCACATGCTTGCACTTGTGATGATACATTATTTTACGTCCAACATGCCTATAAAATAAATATTCATAGTTCAATGGGGCATAGTCCATTCCAAAAAAATTGGGTTCCAACTTGTGTCACATCTAGACATCTCTTATCACACACTAGTCAACACTAAATCATGCACACAGAAAGGAAAATGCAGACGATGTAGAAGATTACGCACCACATATAATCTTTTCATCAGCGACGAAGTCTCTTGCATTCTCAATATAAGTACAAAGAGTGTCATGGCACACATATGGGGCCCCCTCGCTATCTATTTCGATCTCATCTTATTTTCTTTAGGATTTTCTCAAAAATTCTCATGCATTCAAAGTTGGTAGTAAAATCTAGTTGCATCTTCACAAGGCATGCTTTAAGGGTCCACTCGAAATATCAAACCTTTTCTTCAAATTTCTTACACTAATCATTGTTGCTTCAAATTCCTTACACCATTCATTGCTCGGTTTGTGATAATGTATTTTTCTTGATCTACCTCTATATTTGGGCATGCACCTAGTATCTAATGTGGAGATCCTTAAGCCTTGCTTCTCCCACTTCTTGATCCAACAATGACACAACACCATTTTGATTTGGATCCCAAGCACTTGTATCTCACAAAGAAGGATTAGATCATTGATGTAACCCACACTCACCAAGGCATGCATCAGTTGTTCCAATTTTTCAAGGCCATGAAATATGTTGATCAAGATAAGTGGCACAACCTTCAATAGCTTCACATTCAATTTTTGAAACTAACCAAAGACACAATGGGGACCATTGCTTCTCTAGAAAGGGTGAATGATACTTGTTCAACCTTGCATGGTCTCTGCAATCGTGTAATCTTCCACACATTTCTTGCAAAACTTGATCTCCTCATCCTTGTGATGTATCACGACACACGAAGACTTGCGACATCATGCAGTCTTAGCACAAACCTTTCTTGCATATTGTGCAACCCTTGTTGTCCTCGCATCTCACCCAACAATTCATGTTGATTATGAAAGTTACTTTGGTTCTTTTCTCAACGTAGTCCCACACACATCACACATCTACTTCGAGCCCTTACATCTTTTGCATCATTGCACAAGGCATTCACAAAAATTATTTTTACAAATTTGCACACTTGTAATGCATCACTCGCAACTTCTACCTTGTAGACACTTCACAATGCAACATTTGCATCTTTTATAATGTCGCATACCACCTTACATCTACACAACATAGTCACAAATTTGTTTCTTGCTTCTTCACATACCTAGTGTTACCAAATATCTACGTGTAATCTCTACAATGTGTTCACTTATCAACACTTCATTTCCACGTAACATGCATGTGGCACATCCCAAGTAAAATAAAATCTTCAACATGCCACAGATGGCCTATAGTCATCACTTTGTTAGGGAGGTTGAAATGACTTCGTAATTGTCCTTCCTAGAATTGTTGTCAATTATAACTATCATCTTCTAATCATATATATAATGTATCGTACCCACACTGTCAACGAGAAACCTATGTAATGTGATTCACGCAACCATAAAGATGAGATAACATGCACATGGGCCAAATAGGATATAACCTACATGCCCTTGGTATCTAACATCAAACACATCTGTAGTTTTGAATAATTTCACATCAATCTAGGAATATTAACAAGGTTGCACTCCACTCATGATCAAAGGAGCTTGCACTATTATCCTTATTGGTTCATTTCACACATTTTTACTTTCCCTTTTTTTACATATATTGAATAGAAGTTGCATTTATACATATCGAAACTTCCACATTTGAATGTGTTGAGGAACTATTTGTTTAGCCTTTCCTACATATTTTACAATACACTACTTATTTCTAAATGCATTTTTACCTTCACAAACGTTCTTAAGCACCCCCATGCAGATCATATGAACTTACTTTGGGATTCTACACAACTTCATGTAAATTTTAAGTAGATTTGACACATTTTTCATTTGGAAATTATTTTCAAACTTGGAAAGACAAAAATTGATGTTTTATTTTTTGACATGTTTTTATGCAAATATTTCAATACTATTTCACAAACATAGAAGGTGGCCTTTGAAATTGAATACCTCTAAAAACATATAGGCCCATGGGGAAATGCACCTTGTGTCGTTGGCCAAGTCCCTCTAAATTTTATGCACCATTATAACTCTCAATATCTAGACATGGGTTTAATTGATGGAGCCATTCTTGCTCTCGATGTCATTTCAAAAGTCACTCTAGTTTTGTTTCACTTAGTTGGAACCCTTTTGTATCTATGGGTGATATTGATGCCATGTTCTTCTATTCGCCAACTCAATTCACTTTATTTAGAATAGAAGATGCATTATGAAACTCAATTCTCTCAAATCAATAATGAAATTTAACTCCATTTCTTCACTAAGAATATGAAAACTTGAGATGATAGATATTTATCATATTCTAATTACTTGTATCAACCTTATTAGCATGACCATTTGATCAAAGAAGAAGGTGGAGTCTACTTCAAAATATTTCCCTTAACATCATTGTAACTTTGTCCTCGTCCACCGTCCAATTAGGTTTGTCTTTAGGCATTTTTATCCTAGTTTTCTTGAAATTCACTTTCTTTGAATTCTAATTGGATTTTCATAAACCCTTTTTAGAGTTATAAAATCTTACATGATTCCAAATATTGTTCTTTTGAGAATCTTACTCAGTTCCACAAAGAAAATTAAACAAATTAGGTCTTTATACCTCGTGCATAGTCTTGTTCGAGTGGACTATCAAAGAGATCTTACATAAATCAAATGGAAACCTCCTGAAACTTCTTCAATTCTTTAGTAGATGCCTTGTAGATGATTTCTTCCAAAATTGAGCTTTAGAGATTGAAAGACAGTTGAGGAATAATAAATTTAGTAATGAAACCCCAAAATGTAGTTTTAGAAGACCCGATACGGAAAATTTCTTGTTTCTTACACTAAAAACCTTTCCCAAACCTAAAACTAATCAAATAAGCTTTGTGGGGACTTAATTCAAGTTTATCCTTTTATAAGTAAGCTATGCAAATGCTTTATATGTTCACAACAATAAGTTTTAGGTGTGAAAATGCAATTTTTACTAGTAACAAAGCGGTCTCCTATAATAATTGCATCATTACCAAAATTCATCAAGAAGAACAGACTTATCTACCTTCATAGACCTCAAATGGTGATATCAAAGCTCATGAAGCATAGAAATTATATCAACTCATACACTTATTCAATTCATTTCTTGATTGTACCATGTACATGGAGAAACAATATGCAAAGCGGTAAATCTAACTTCCTTTCTTGACTATTCTACCTTAATATTTGTTATATCACACATGTTTCATATCTATAGAAGATAAGAAACCTTGGAAAGGCGGATATCCATGTTCTAAATTAGCCTATAGTTGAGATTTTCACTAAACTTCCTAACTAGAAGATAGGAGATGATTGTTTATCCCTATTCATTCATAGAAAACAAACGACATTGACTTTTCATAGTTCCTAAAGGATAGAAACTACCTTATCCACGTATTACTCCTCTAGAATCCTATGCCATTCCACTAGACTTGCCATTTACATTGGTTTGTTTACTAGAAATTACATAACAATATTAAAAATTCAAATTGTGTTTTTGGAGGAAAACCTCCCAAGACACTAATCAACATCAAAACACTCTTACTATGCCACATATGGCTTATTCCTGCTCTGACAAACTCCTTCAAACTTTGAAACCTGTGAATTGGGTCTTCCAAATGATTGTCAATGATGCTCCTGCATCATATAGTCATGGTGGTAAAGGTGGTGGATGGAGACAACCCTATCACAAGTTTGCACAATTGGCTTTACCCATTTCTGGGTCCACACATAGAATAAGACCAAGAGAAGAACACACAAGGTGAGAAGGAAATATAAAGAGGGTTGGAATCCTTTCATGAAGATGTAAATCTCAATCTTCTTACTGGTACAACATGGTTAGGGAAACTAAAAGGAATCAAAGTGTCGATCCCCGACCATGAGTATTCATTCTCGAATCAATGAATTTATGTGTTGTGTTTATTTTCATGTTTACTTCCTTAGATTTTATAATTATATACAATTCATTGCTTGGTGGTTGGCCTTTCACTAATAGACTTTTATATCTCTTTAGAAAATGAATTCTTCAAATCTTTTTGTAATTTTATTTTTTTCAATTTTTTTATCTGTATAATATTGGGGAAAAAAACAATTTCAATTCCAAATGAAAAAAAACTCGTTGATTCTATGCTTTACTTATCATGGTTTGAAAGATAAATGTTTATTGAATAGACAAAGCAATAGATGGTTTCCTTAGAAGAGTATGACACACATTCGGATCATAAAAATTAAGTAGCCTTAGAGTGTGGTCTCATATTGGGGGCTTGTACTTCTATTTATTTGCTAAATGTGGTCTCATGTAAATAATAATAATTCATGCTATTAAAATCCAATGAAGCTCTTAAAATTTCTGAGTTATATTTGAAGGAGAGGATTTCTAGCCCCATAAAGCAATTGGGGGCACACAAAAAATCATTGCTTAAAATTTTGAGGAGTTTTTTTGACACTTGGCATTTATGTTTAAGCTTCCCTCCCTTTTTTTTCATTCCAATAGTTTATTCAAGATTCATGGGACCATATTTTTACTAATGTTAAAGACTCCTATTTTGTCTAGGCAAGAAAAAAATAAAACTCATGAGACCATGTTAATGCTAAAATATTCTATTTTTCTCTGCAGCACATGTTCAAAATTTTTAACTTGCCCCTTGCATGGAACCTCAGCCTTAGCTTGTACTATGACTCGTGAGAGTTCTATTTACATCATGAAAATGACTCATGCCAAAAAAATCCAATGCAGATGGAATCAAAGCAGAGAACTCAACAGATTTGGCCCACAACAACGGACAATTCAATGTTCCAAAACAATGAAAAAACAATAACAACCCCCATATATCATTAACTGAAGTCGTTTTCTTCCCATCCTTCCTATTTAGTGATTGGTATCAAAGTTTTAGAATGCTACGCCAACTTCAATGCTTGTCTCGCCATTTTTTATTTTTCCTTCCTTCTCAGTGGTGGTTGAGAGGGAAAAGAAAACACTTTCTCGCCTTGCCGCTGATTACATGACAAATAAGAGGATCCAAAGTATCTTTGGTCAATTTGCTTCTGCGGGTCACCACATGATGTCCACTCAGAATTCACATTTGAACCATCCTCCTCACATTTATCCAGAGAAAACACATTAATCAGATACATATATTCTTACTCAATAGTTAGAAAACACATTGATCAGCACCTATATTATACTCAAGGTGTTAGTAATATGTCTAATATGTCTAATTATTTCTTAGAGTTATTTTGAATAACTGAGTTTTTGGTTTTTAATTCATTTGTCAAGTTTATGCATGAGATTTGAGGGTATCAAAAGGGACCCAATCTCATAAAATATATAAATGTGAGACAAGGAATCTTTATAAACATTATCCAAAAGCAAACTTTGGGGTGTATCAATCTGGCTATTTATTTGATTTGTTAGTGTCTTATGTGCTTTGTAGTGTCTTTGATGTTTTGTACTTCTTTTCTAATAGTGGGTCGGATGTATATATGCCAACGTTTTAAACATCGATCCATTCCAGACAATATCTATTAATCCTTGTTCTACGAAGAAAATATATGGCTTAACAGTGCTTGTGAGCTTTACGGGTTTCTGTCTCTGTCTTGTGATTATTTCCAGTCCAAATGTTGTTCCCAAAAAAATGAAGCAATACATCCATTGCTCATGATTTTGTTCCCCATTAATATCAGACTACTTGAGTCATAAAGTTGTCGAAACCCCATAGTAGTAGTGTGGGAGGATGGAGGAGGACTTGAAGTAGGAAAATTTTATGGAAGAAGACAAGGCACTGAAAGAAGGTGGTGAGAAAAAGGAAAACAGATGGCCATACAGATAGAAGAAGAACCAGTACAAGATGGTGACCAACCTTTGCAGAAGCAGAATACCAAGCGAGTTGCTACTTTGGATGTGTTCAGAGGCCTCACAATTGCAGTATCTATAGTAAATTAATATGCTAAAACCATTACAGGGTGAAGAAACATGTGTTGAACTTTTTATTTATGAATTTTTAAAGCATGATGTGCATATGATGCAGATAATGATCCTAGTGGATGATGCAGGAGGTGCATACGAACGAATAAACCATGCTCCTTGGAATGGCTGCAATTTTGCAGATTTTGTCATGCCCTTTTTTCTCTTCATTGTAGGAGTTGCCATAGCCCTTGCTCTTAAGGTATGAGTATCTTTTCTTATAAGTTATTCCACCATTACCATTATTTAATATTAGATTTGGAGTTCAGTTTTTATTTGATGCCCTCAATTTGGTTTTATCATTTCTTGAATGCGCGTCATTTTTTTATTTGAATAAATGTTAGGATGTTAGAAAGTTTTCTGTCCCAAAAAATAGAAGCTTGTGTTAAATACAGTGGCATGTTTCTTGTCTAAGATTTAGTATAATGTCTATCAATTTATAATGACAATGTTAAAATGGGAGAAACTATGGGGCTGAGATAATTTTCTCAGGCAATGGTCCCTTGGAGGGAATCAAAGACTACTATAATTTTCTTAGTGGTTGCTAACTTACTGAAGAGGAAATTTAGGAGCAATAGTGTGTTAAAATGAAATATCCAACTATCCACTACGGTTTTTCAGGACTCTATTTCCTAATCCTTTGTATAGGCCTAGCTAGTTAGACTTCCTGGTATTATAATGCTATTTCTTTAGAAAAACTATGAAGCTATGAGATGGGAATTTCTCAGAAAAAGTTTACCATACATAGGCTGTCATTTTAAAAAATTAGTTGTTGTCAACATCCGGCCCCATCTTTTGAGTGGCATCTCAAATTCTTCTATGAAAAGATAGATGCTCCAGTTCGGATTATTACCACTTCCCTATTTCAAATGTTTCATGGGAGCCCAGAGTAACCTCTCCATGGGACTCTGGATGATTAAAGTTATTCTGCTCCTCATTAATAATCTCTTTAAAAAGAATTTTTTAAAATTTTATCACTATAAAAGGGTTTATGCCCTACATGTAATCTTGGGAATTCAGTGTTGATAGTGAATATTTCTATGTTGTTTACTTTGGCCACTTTATCTTATGGATTGAGATTTTTATGAGGATCAATTGGTTCTTTGTGGTCATGAGTTGGTGTTTTGGTGTGGACTTACATTTACAAGCTAATTGATCTAAGTTCAAATCCCATTTAACATCTCCATGTGTAACAAACAACTAGAATGTTGTGTAAAGGCATTGTAAAAATCAATACTTGTAAGTGCCTTGTCAAGCACCCCAGTTTAGTGTTTTGGTGTGGACTTACATTTACAAGCCAATTGATCTGAGTGAGTTCTATTGTTGTATGATCATGATATTAGCAAGGCATTCTATTGCTTTTTTGAAATAGATATGAAGTATAATGTGTCATGCATCTAGTTTTTCTAACTTTTTATTTTTAGGAAAACATCAATATAATTTCTTTCTTTATAAAAAAACCGTGCGTACAAACCTCAAACTACATGGATGATCACAGAAATGTGTGTATAAACCTGATACAATTCATTCGTATTGTCTTTGGAAGAAAATTTTCGTATTTTAAGAAATCTCATCGTGTATATGCATGAAACTTCTCTTTTGGGGGCTAGTATTGCAGGGTATGTACAATCAAATATGTATCCTTTGTTTCTTTTTTAGAGTCATTAAGTATGTAAGTATATCTGTTAAGTTTAAATTTTGCAGGAGGATATTCTCATGCTCCTGATAGTCTTTCATATGGAGTGGATATGAAGCGAATCCGCTGGTGTGGTATTCTTCAGGTATAGATTGTCTTTTACACTCGTTCAGAACACATATAGTGTATACCACTTCCAACACAATTTATGCACTATTCACAGATATATTGGCAAGAATTTATACCAGTTTATAAAATGAATATTCTGTCTGTACTCATCGGCATAACCATGAATTATATGAACAGCGCATAGCATTGGCTTATTTGGTAGTGGCTCTCATAGAAATAGCAACTACAAAATCAAGACCTGTAAATCTACCACTTGGACGTTTTTCCATCTTCAAATACTATGGTTGGCAATGGTAAACATACATTATCCCTGCAGATTTTTTTGGAAAACCCTATTTTTAATTTAAATTTGATCTACTTTTGTTCTGTAAAGGGATACTTTTTCTCTTCGTACTTTGGTTTTGGCTTGAAATTATTCGTTTCTATGGACTATTGGCATTATTGGCTTCTCAGGTTTGCAGGTCTATGCATTTTCATAGTCTATTTTGCCACATTATATGGACTTCATGTTCCTGATTGGCACTACGTGTTACATGATGAAGAATCTCCACAGAATGGGAAGTTGTTTAGAGTAAGCAAATTTAATCATTCATCTCAAGGAATTCTGTTTGCAGGTGGCGTTCAAGTTTGGAAAACTTTTGTGGCCTGAAACTAGTTTCTTTATTTGGTCTGAATTGCATGTCTATGAGAGTTTAGTTCAATTTATTTTAGTTGTATATACATGATTGACAAGGATAAATATGGTTTTGTTGATGGCAGGTAAAATGTGGTATGACAGGCCATTTGGGCCCTGCTTGCAATGATGTGGGTTATGTTGATAGGCAAGTTTGGGGCATAAATCATTTGTATAGCCATCCAGTCTGGAGAAGAACTAAGGTAAATTTCACATTGCACTCATCAGAAAAATCAGAATGCTTACTGTTGATTATTCTTTAGAAATGCAAGATGTAGACCATACAGTACGTTTTTATTTGTAAGTGCAGGCTTGTTCAGAGAGGTCCCCAGCACCGGGGCCACTTCGTGAGGATGCCCCAGAGTGGTGCCTTGCACCCTTTGAACCAGAAGGACTCTTGAGGTTCGTCACAGAAGTAAAATAGACCATTTTTTGCTAAATCCACGTGAAGACCAATACTTGTACAGATTTTTATTGATACCGAATTGAATCTTTTTATGAAGAATGGGAAAAGGAGCCTTATAGAGCTACCATACCCTACCCAAGCAAAAAGAAATAGCATCTCTAATTGTCTAAGCAGTAAGGCTTCAAATGAACTTAACTAGTTGACTCATTCAAGAAAATTTGAAAGCCTAACTCATCCAAGTACAAATGAAAATCTATCTTACTAAAATAATTTTGGAATCATCAAAGATAGCATTCTATGTCATCTTCCTTTGGAAGAAATATCCGGTAATTTGGATTCGAAACCAAACCATGACAGCAGATTGTGTACATCACTATATAGAACTACCCTTCAATGAATATAATAATAAAGCATACTTTGAAAGCACTGAATCATCCTAAACCACAACTGCCTTGCAATTGCACAGTTCTAAACTAAAACAGAGAAATCCTAAGGTCCTTCTGCTTGCTACACTCAATAGTTATTAGGAGAGAAGGCTTTATGTAACACCAGTAATCCTATATATCTGAGCTTAACGGAAACAGATTAGATGTTTCTTAGTTTCCCAATTAGAATTTTACAGTGAACATCTCAAGAACATTAACATTGTCTATAGGCACGAGACGTCTTTAGGGAGAAACAAAATACAAGTCGCAACCCATTCAATTTGTCATTGGCTCAAATATAATCCCTTAATCTGAATGGTAAGGTTGGGCATTAGAGGTCGGTTGCAGATGTCATGGTCTACTAGGAACTGAGCCCTGATTGTGTCCCAGATCCGATTCCTAGCTCCAGTCAAAAGTGTTTATTGAATCCAACCAAAAATGTTAATTATACCTCATAGTAAACACTCGCCTTCTACTTAGTAGGAAGAAATGTACATTTGCTTTAAAATGAGCTTCCTCTATTTTGCTTTCTCGATACACACAGCCTTGAATAGGGGTAAAACAGTGCATTCATTAGGTCTTTGGAAACTTTAGAAAAAGTTAAAACAAATGACAAATACTAGAAGCTGCAAAATATTATCTATTTTAACCACAGAATGACTTCAACTCGAACTTTCAGAAGCCTAGAAATATGATTCAAAGTTAAATAAATATATTCATGTTATAGCTTCTGTGCCTATCGTTTAGTGTAATCACACAGAGTGTTCAACTGTACTTTCCCACTCATTAGTAGTAATCTTGGCATTATTTTTTAATGCTTTTTTAATTTTATTCATGCAGTTCAATATCAGCCATTCTGAGTGCAGTCATTGGCATCCATTACGGGCATGTGCTTATTCATTAGAAGGTTATATGTAAACACTTTCCCTGCTAGTACTTATAACGTCAAGCAGCATGTTAGATCTTCAACTATTCTGATGCTATCTAAAATTTGTATATAGGAGCATGCTGTGAGGCTGAAGCATTGGCTTTCGATGGGATTTGGACTGTTAATTGTTGGGATTATCCTTCATTTTACAGATGGTGAGTGACTTCAAACCTAAATCTCAAATACTCTTGCATACTGTTAAATCGTCAATAGTTGCACAGTCACAGTCTCACTTTCCTATGAATAAACACAGATTTGTGCTCCCAGACTTTCCTATGAGAACAAGGATTAATAGTTGGTATTTATCAAGATTTGAATTATTTTTACATTTGCAGATGCAATTTAAGAATGTATATTAATTGTTCCGTCTTTGCAGCTATTCCATTAAATAAACAATTATACAGTTTCAGCTATGTTTGCTTCACAGCCGGGGCAGGAGGAATTGTCTTTTCAGCTTTCTATATATGGGTATGTAACTTCAGCACCCAAAAAGAGCCAGAATAAGTTTTCGTTTCAGCTTTCTATATTTTGGCATGTAACTTAAGCACTCCAAAAGCAATTAATATATATACGAGTTTCAATACACAATAGAAACCATATTTCCAGCCTTTTATATTTTGGCATGTATCTTGAGCACCCAAAAGCAATTAACATATAGACAAGTTTCAGAGAGATATGAACCTGAGTGGGATAGGGGGCCACCAATCGACCTAACCAACCTACCAAGATCTCATCAGCTCAGATCATACTTGTTGACCCACTTTCAGGGTAATTTGGCCAAGAAGTATGACCCCAAATATCGGCAACTAAAAAGACACTAACCATCCAAAAGAATTTATATAAACGATTATGCAATGCGGAATTCTGAAATCTTTAATCATTTCTGCTCTGAACTATTCTTTTAAGTTGAACATCCTCATCCCAAGATTACCTCCATGAGTAGTCATAATCCTATTGACATTTTTCCTTTATGTATTTATGGAACCACTTAACACACAAGCACCCTAAGCATTTACTAACAGGAGGAACAATAAATGTAATCCACAACTTTGGGCTTCTCACCCTCTCATTTCTTTCCCTGTTGCCAAAGTTTTTGAAGAATGTAATGGCTTATAACATTAAGCAATCCTCTCATTCTGTTGAATGTTGACTTTAAAGTTAACCTTAAACACTTTGTGACTTTCACAGATTGATATTTGAGGATTCAGAACACCGTTTCTATTGCTGGAATGGATGGGGATGAATGCCATGCTCATATTTGTCCTTGCAGCAGAAGGCATATTCCCAGCCTTTATAAATGGCTGGTATTACGAAGGCACCAATAATACTCTAGTAAGTACATATAATGGATAAAACTTTGAGGTACCATTGCTACTGTTTACTGTGAAATTGCTTCTCGTCTATAGGTGATAAAGACTTATGGGCATGACCCGCACACAGAAAAACAAAGAAAACAAAGGTCAAGCATATAGGTCCTTCCAAGTTTTTTAATGGATGTCTCGGATCATTTCATGGTACATCATCAAGAAAACAAATATATTTTTCCGTGACGATGGATCATGAGGTGATTTGAAACGTAGATTAAAAAGTTTATACAGTTTTCTCAAAAAGCTTTTCACTCATATCATGGACTGAAAGTCTTAGATCTTTAATCTTTATAAAGTATTTTTGGAGGTTATATTTGTTGGTAAGATATTTAAACAAGCAACGGAACTTGGTCTACTGAACACATGGACAGGTGTACTGGATTCAGAAGCACATATTTTGCAGTGTGTGGCATTCACAGAGATTGGGATTGCTTCTTTATGTCATCTTTGCGGAGATTTTATTTTGGGGTATTGTGGCAGGCATTTGTCACAAACTGGGGATTTACTGGAAGCTATAAAATACCGATTTATGTTGCTTATCTTTTATTAAATTTATTTTTGGTCTCTATAATTTATTTCTGCTCTAAGGTTTTTTGTCAAATCGTCTGTAATTTTATGCACTATTCATTATATTCAACTGATTCGTTCTTAATCCTCTTTGGTTCCAACTGTGTCTGCTCTATAGTGCTGTTCATCTGCTTTGATCTTCCCTTAGAAGTCACAAAATGCAATTGCAGAAAAGAAAAGAAATATATTAAATGTTAGTCTTTTTAATTTCTTTAATTACGGTTATGAGAAGTTAGGCAATACAAAGTAAAGTAAATTTAGGTATTAAAGTGTACTCCAATATCTTTATAAAAGGTATTAGCTCCAAGATGGTATTAACAGAATTTAAAGTTAGTTTAAGGTGGTATTAACAGAATTTAAAGTTAGTTTAAGGTGGTATTAAGTTTAAAAGAATTTAAAGTTGGTTTTCTTCCTTGAAAAATATTTTTAAATTTTAATTAAGAGACCATTCATTGAGTGGTTTAGAACTCTCTGAACACTAGTTTACCAGAGGATTGATCCTTGTCCAAATTTTACAGTGCCATGATTTAGAATATTTGTCTCTTTTGTATTGCCTTTGATGTTATAATATCTTTTTACAACAAAGCACATAAGAAGGTTAATTAAGAGAAATGGAAAAAATTCACCAATAATTTATGCTTGAATTGAGCATTAGATACAATCACAGAAGAGTATCGCCTTGTCAAACTTGAACATGAGACAGTGAAATTAATAATTACAATCATAGTAGCAACTTTCAGACGGAGAGTATTAAACGGTGGACACAAAATATGGAAAAAACGGTCCTTAAAAAAAAACAATAAATACGGAAAAAAATACGATAAATTGTATATATAAATAATTATGGTAATTTTAATAATTAAACACATAACTATACAATATATTAAAAATTATTAAACTACAACCGTTTGTTTTATATTTAATTAATATCAAACCCCTATTATAAATATAATAAATATAATAGCATCAATTCCAAACAGAAGTTTTTCATTATTTCTAATTTTCTAGCCGCACTTTTTGGCTTTTTGAAAACATATTTAGTAAATTTATTAATTTTTACAGCTGCAAGTTGGTGTCTTTGATTTTTCTTAATTTTTAATTACAACTCCCGAAACTTGCGGAGTTTTATACGGTGGAGGGAGGAAATTGCAAAAATACGGTAAATCTGTAAAAAACGACCGTATTTGGTAACTATGATTACAATGAAGATAGAGGTAGTCCACGCAAGAAAATATGTGATGATTACAATTTTATTGGAACACATGATATATTAATCAAAAGATCCAAAGAAGATGGTTATAATAAAAGGAAGGGCCGAACAAATACACAGCCTGATCTCCATGTTGGCAAAACACGGCTCAAAATCTAAAACAAACACTACAAGTGGCGACTACATATCAACAGAGTCCAAAAAGCACATTAAAAGACGAGCAGAATGAGAATCATGCACGTGCAGCTGCAGCACCACTAGCAAAGACCGTGGATCATCCCTCGGAAGAAGGGCACCCAAACCGAGAGGTTCTCCTAAAGGTGGATCCAAGACTGACCACCGATCTTGCGCTTGAGAATTATCTTGAATAGCCAAAGGCACCATAATCCCCCACCCTGGTGGCGTGAGAGACCAACCACCCTAGCGCCTCCTTGAACTGGAAATGGCCACCGAGAAGGACCAACAACAGGCTTGCCATGGGGTGGAAGGCTCCAATCTCCCCACTAAGGAGGTAGAGTTAAGAAGCGGCACGAACAAGCGAAGATAGTTGACTATGAGAGTGACTCTGTCTATGCTTGGTGGCGGGAAGTGGAGGGACCAGCTGCAGAGGATATGGAAGTATGAGGCTCATGGTGCAGGGTGCACTTTTCCAGTGATTCAGTAATTCTTGCAAGTACTAGAATTATAACACCAGTGTTTCTGCTTGAGCCTAGATCTGAATACAAACAACATATGACAATTTTATTATCAACAAAAACTACTAAGAAATGGAATCATTATTAAAGTTTGCAGCATTTCTGGCTTTCCAGAGTTGAAATAGAATAACAGCTCTGATGAAATTCCATATAAAAGCAATGTAAGTTGGCTGCCAAGAGATATCCCCAAACAGAGCCCTTCTCAAATCTATGGGATTTAGGTCACAGGGCTGTAGTAGAGAATGAATCCATGACCAAGCATCTTTGGCACAAGGGCAAGTCCAGAACAGATGTTTAAAAGTTTGAGGTCGGGCACAAGTAGGGCATTTGGGGCTGGAAATTCCACGAGAGGAAGGCCTTGGTTGACTAAACAACAGGGAAAAGGGGCAATTTTGGGTTCCAGTTTAGAATTCCATGAAGCAGTTAAGCCACGTTTTGGGAGAGGAATTCAGCCTCCACCAATAATTCAATTTGCAGAGAGCAGGAAAAGGGGCTCATCGTCTAATAAGTCAGTAATGATTGCAATGAAAAATAGAGGTATTCCAAGAATATATGTAGCAATAAATGAGCTTATGGACACTTTGTACCTTCTTCGTAAATAGATTCAAAACATTAAATTTTTTTATATTATAAAATAGCTTTCAATTCTAACATGCTACCAATAACATTATTTTATTTTCCCAGAACCTAATTACTGTAATAATGTATCAGATTCATGAGATTCTCCCAAAACCTGAGAGAAGATATTTGCTCTAATGATGTGTTACATTCATGTGATGCATGTAAACAAACTCATCGAATTCCCAATGGGAGCTACTTTATAATACAATGGAATGCTTTTACAAGACAATCCTTAGCAAAGCATGCTTGGCCTTAGAGCAACACCAAAGGGTGTGTTTGAAAGATTCGGATAAGTTATATGTCAGATATTTGATATGCCAGACATTTGAGACATGGTTGACGTAGATGCTTGATTTGAGTAGATATAAAAAGCGTCTGATAAATTTAATATCGAACAATAATTTTGTTAAAATAATTTTAGAGGACATCAACATTCCTTTTAAGATTAACTAGGAGTGACAAAAGAGAAGGAATTGCAGGATATCCTCCTTAAGATCAATTGACTCTAGTAAAAAAACACAAATGCAGGCATGCAAACTCTATGTAAAATTGGGGCAAGCTGAAACCTGGTATGGAAAATGATTTAGCTAATGTGACTGACAAAGAAGGATCAACTAGAATGTGCTATGGCTGAATGGTGATGGTGTAATAAAACCAGATAACTGTTCCATGACATACATGAGATTGAACAAAAGGAGGAGGCACCAAATGTAATGCCCAGCTGGGCATCGGATTTTTTTACCACCTGCCTCCTCTGCCACCGTGGCCTCCTGCCAACCACCCCGGCCTGCAGATATTTGACCACCACGTTTTTTTCTCTGTCCTTGCGTGAGGGAGACGGGAGTGGGTGGAGCCCCATTTTTCTTCGCCAAGATCTCGTGCTGATTCTCCTTCAATGCGTGCAGGTGGGTGCGGGTCTCCAAAAATCACACTATACAGGCAGCTTCAGTGGAGCGCAGAACTGAAATTCTCCTCGGAAAGTGCCGTGAGGAGGTTTTTGGCGATATGCAGCAGCTACAGGGTAGAGAAGTAAACTTATCTCAGAAAATCAGTGGCCCAGAGAGAGCTAAGTGCGACAGCTGCTGCAGGGCGAGCCCAAGGAACCGTTGGTGTTGATCCTGGTGTTCTGTTTGCACGCGACCAGTCGTGATCAGTTGTTGCAAAATCTTGCAGCTGTGGTAGAAGCCTGTTGAGCGCTTCCAACAAGCAGGATGTCCAGCTACATTGTTATCTATTCTGTATCGAATGCATCCTCAAATTCAGGATTCTCAGTGTGTATACCCGATGTGGATGTTTCCTACGTATTTTATTTGGAGCGTTTGATATCTGATAGCGGATACTCAGCGTGGATACCCTTGTCGATTGCAGTATACTCATTATATATCATTTTCAGTTGCATTGTTCGTATGGTTGAATCCGGATGCGGATGCTGCCCATGTATCCGCATTGTCTGTACTGAGGAGAGGAATTTAATTATAGTGCCGAGGGAGCTGATTGATGGGTCATGTGCATCTGTGTAGTGTGAATGTGCGCGTTCTGTCTCATGTATATTGTGCTTGATTTCTGTGCTTGTATTTGTATATCTGTTTGTTACTACCATGAACATTATTTCAGATTAAAAACAGAAAAAAAAAAATGGAGGTGGCATCTTATTGCGAGCGGCCATAACTTGCGCAGGGGAGACAGAGAAACAGAGGCCAAGATTAGAAAACAGAGAAAAAAAAATGGAGGCGGCATCATATCATGAGGGCAAACAGAGAAACCGAGGCCAAGGTCAGTCGATGTCTCTTCCATTATTTATGCTTTTAGGTGGTTTTAACATCAAGAGTTCAGTAAAAACGTTTAAGGTTTCTAAGCTTTTACTTGTTTTTCGAGGATTGTTTAGGGTTTTTAATATTTTTTTTCTGTCGTAGCATTTCCGCTACATTACTATGTTTGATATGGATTTATGTTATGTATTTTATTACAGTTGTGTCTGGTGGTGGTTTAGTACTCTATGATATTGTGGCGGTTTAGTATTTAGCTATTGCAGTACATACCTTCGGGTGGTAGATTTTAAAATTCCGTGTTAATAAATTCTCTACGTGTATTATAAGATAGATAAGCCAACTCTTATTGCTTTTGTAAATTACAATGTACTGAAAGGACTAATAAGTTAGGGTTTGCTTTACTCTAGAAAATCTTCATCATCCAACTTCACCTTATTTGTAGTTTTGACTCTTTGATCTTTCTAGCGTTTACAATTTTTACACGTTCTTGTAATTCGAGTAACTAATTTATGTGTTAGATATGTTTATTGTCCTAGTTATTGAGGCTTCAGCACCTTGTTTTTCCTTAGTTTTAGTAAGTAATGTATATGTTGGATTTATTTATTGTTTTGGATATGAGGGCCACCTTATTTGGTATTCACACTGATGTTTGTTTTCCATTTTCTTCAGAGTCTCAGAAATTATATTTAGGGGTTAGTGAAATTCCTCGGTTGCTAATATCTATGTACCAATGTAGTTAACATGTAGGATTTAGAGAAATAATCCAATACCGAGTAATGGATAGTTGCAAGCTACTGGTAGATTAAATGTGGTCCTTGATTATATGTTACTTGTGTTTATCTGTATTAAGTTTAGTGCATTGGTTGTGTGGGTTTTCTATGGTGGTTGTGATGCTCTTCAGAACAGAGTGCTTCTATCTTCCCGGAGTTGCTCCCGAGGATTCCAAGAAGGCATGTTTCAATCACCCCCTTTCCTATGCCAAGCATGGCCGTTAACAGGATATGGATCTTCAGCTGGCGGAGGAAGAGAAGTTGCGCAGGTTGTGTTGCTGTTGCCCGAGCCCTGGTCGACGTGGTTGTTGGTTGGAAGAATTATAATCAGGCATGTTAAATCTACTCCTTGTAATAGTTTTCTACCTTCTTTCAGTATCTTGAAATGAATATTCTTTCCTCTTGAATGACGCCTAGACTAGATGTTTTCATGGATGTTTATATCGCTACATGATTGTGTTGGTTGTTCCTTTAAATCTCGTTCCTAGTTCGTTGGTTTTGCTTGGAATGTTCTTTCCCCTCTTATAGCTTACTCTGTTTATTTTATGTCTAAATGGGCTACTGCAATATTGAGTGATGCAGTTTAGTTCGTAGGGAAGGAAACATTATCGAGTCTTGTTTGCTTATATGACCCTCTTTAAAAAGAATTTTGTGATGGTAATTATAATAGAAGGCTTACTATATGGAAGGTTAAGCCTTCATACCTCTATTTGGTTGAGTAAATACGTATTTCCTGTTTAGGGCTCTCCTGTTTAGCTAAAGGTACATTAATAGTGACGTTGGGTTCTAAAACTTGTTTAAGCCTGTGGGCATTCCTTACTTTTTGTTTAATTAGAATATGACATTAGGGTTTTGCTTTAGAACTGTACATGGTTGACTTTGGTACCCAGTTCTAGAGGATGAATAACCCGACATCTATTTTGGCCTCTACGTGTTGAGAAAATTTACTATACCTACTACCTGGTTCAAACTCTTGTTTGATTAAAGTAAGGGGGAAGCATTGTAAGTTTTATTGAATGAAATCTCTACAAATTTTATTAAGGTCGCAAAGCAAGTTATTAATAGCTGGACCGAAACAAAAGTTGTTTGTGAATCCATGGTATTGGACTCGGGAACTCGTTCCTGTTAGATGACAACTGATTACAGTGATAATATAATAGGTGGTTATTTTGTTCATCTGTTGATATTGCTAGACATGTCCTTGATAAGCCCACATGGATCGGGTAAGATTTCCATCTTCTATACCATTGGCCAGGAGCTCATAGAACTTCTAGGCCTGACTGCACTGTGTAACCTTCCTGATGGATATGTGTGTTGGTTCCTATTTTTTTTGTGCTTGCACTCGTGGTAGGGTCTTTTGAGTCTGGGGCATCGTTGGTGTTTTACCCTCTGCGTATCGAATCCCCTTTGTTTTCGGACTCGATTATCGTATTCTTCAAACCTGGTTACTAAAAGGTCCCATTTTGTGTCCTTGTTAAGGAAATCAATTTTTATTTTATTTAATACTTATCGACATTGTCGGAAATATATAAAAATTATTAAAGACTTTTGGGTTTAGCCTTCCCTTATATTATGTAGAGGAGTTGACGTTTTGGGTTAAGGTTGTTGGTAGGATAATGGCCCTTTTTGTATCTCCTTTGTACGCTTCTGGAAGAGTGGTTTTGTTTGGTTAACTGGTCCTACGTTTAAAAAAAAAAATCCTACATGAAGGTAGTGGTAAAGCTCCTTGGTTAAAACTGAAACTATAGTTGTTTTTCCTTTAAGGGCGTCGAACCCTAATTATTGCTATGAAGCCTTCCCTTGGGAGATTTGGATAACGTCATTTTGTTTCGCGCCTACGATCATAGTTAGTATGTGTTGTCTTCTCTTGGACCCCTTTAGTTGGATGGAGTAAGTTTTGGATTCCAATCACGTAATCCATAGGACTACATGAAGGAGATATCAACACTCTTGACCTTCTTGTTCCTAACCCATAATGTCTTGCCTTGATTTATGTGATTTTGTTCTTACTGGTATTCTGACCTTCTCCTTGCTAGATGGTTTAGATTTATTTCTCATGCGAATAATTTTGGAGTTGTGGGTTGTGTTTTAATCCATTTTTGAATTAGAAGTTTCCTTTCTTGATATTGTTAAATGTTAGCTTACTGTTGCAATGAGTAGCCTTAACATGCTCAGTTCTCCCGAACTGATTCCAGCTAGTATTTGTGCAGATGGATTATGCGAGTAGATTAAATGAAAGAGTTGTAAAGGATTCATCAGTGCAATTTATGAAGTTCCTTGTAAAAATGTCCAATGTGTTGTAAATTGTGTAACATGGCTTGTAAAGAGAGTTGATATGACCTCTTGCTTTGTATTGTTTGGTAATGGTGAAATAAAGTGTCTTGTTCTTGTGTAGTTAAACTTGAAATTTCCTTTGTGAGAAATAATATTCAATCTTGACCTTGTTATGAGTATTGTAAAACTTTGATCCTGAGAATAAATTGTTAAGTTAAATCTTTCTAAGACTTAGTGACAATATTTTATAAGTAAAGTAAAATGGGTCGGTTAACCCTTAAGAAGCTAAACAAATAATAATTTTATATTCAACAAATAAATGTAGAGGTGATCTACTTGAAATCAAATAATTCCATGAGTGATCAAAATGAAGCCATCCTTTGTGAAGTAAAAATTTTATAACTTGATATCCCTAGCTACACTAGCGAACATTATCCTTTTTGTATGGTGAATTCTTAGAATGATCCTAAGGTGAAACAAATTGTTAGTTGAAATAAGTTAACAAGATTTAATAAGTAGGAGGGATCGGTTTCGAAACCATGCAATCTGTCCCCCAACCATTTGAAAGGTAAATTGTTTTCTTTTGTAAAATCATCCAGCGAGGCCTAAGTAAAATAATTAATAATTACGTATAAAACCCCAAGCACCAATTAAACCTTGGTTATAACTAATGACATCTTAAAGAGGAATTTAACTCGACCTTAACTCTTTCCCAGGATACTTTGTAAGTTCCTCTTGATTTTGTTGAACACGAATTCTTGTTGTAGCAAGGTAATGAACAAGTTCTAGTAGCGTAGGTGTTAATAGATGGCCTTGTGAAATTAAATTACCCCTTTCTCCAAATAACGAATTAAGCAAATAAATGACAAAATAGAGAAGATTTAAAGATGATTACTCAGTGTAAAGAAAAATAAACTTAGCTTGGTAAAGATGAATTGTAAGAATCATATCATGAGTCTCCTTGAAAACGTAAGCTAAGAATTGCAAGATGTCTTATTAAAATAAATAACCCTCAAGAATATCTCATTGTGGTTGGCCCTATCTATAAGTGTGTCATGTGGATTGGACTTTCATGTTGTCTTGTCAAAAGAAGAGTACATTGTCCTTGATAGGTGTGAACGTTTCCGTGCTTGACCTTATGGTCTTCCCTTAATAAGTGGTTCCTAGTGTTGGTTGTAACCTTGTGACGACATGTTGTGTCGTGTTGAGTCAAAGCAAGTAAAAAAAAAAGTAATCCTGTATTTCACTTGTGTTGTCCTTGTGTTGGTTTTTTTGGGATGTTACACCAAACATGTGCCATGCAATCTGCAATCCTCATAAAAAAGGAGGAAACTATATGACAAACCTCCGATGTCAAAGGGAGCATGACAAAATCATCAAGAACTTGGAAATCATGTGGCCACCTCACATTAGTGTCATATATAAAACAATACCCCACTTGGGTTTCGGACAAGTCGTGTCCAATTGTATTCTTGTCAAGTCTCACCACGAACATATTAGCGATAACGGGAGAAAAATTAGGGCAATTGGAATGTCTTCCATTTGTTCATGAATCTCATCCGAAAACTAAAAGAGGTGGATCTAAGGCGGAATCCACTAACTTTGTTGTCTCACTATCCATAAGCACAAAGAGCATACTCATATTAGGAGTTTCTTTTCTATTAATGGCCTTGGATGGTAGGGGAGAATCTAAATGAAGCGCTTTGCTTCCTCCTGAGGGTCTCCCAGTCTAGCCTCTCGACCTTGGATATTCCCGAAAAACATATCAAATCTTTCACGATGGTCATTGATGGCTCAAGTGACTCCTCCACTTCAGGCACACGAGATATCTCGATAAGATTTCCTTCCAATATTCATCGGCACGTGCTTTTGGGGCTTTAATTCACCCTTCATTGCTATTTGTATTGGTTTCATTGCCACCTATGTTAGTGGCCCATTGCTTTATTTTGTCTTATGTACTTTTATTCCTTTATTTTTCTTCTAGGATTCTCTCTTCCTAGAACTTTCTATTGTTAACTGTTGTATCCTCAATTCCCATCAACCTACTTTTGGTCATATATGGACATAGCTTTCTAACAACTTAGGTGACCTCTAATGGAATTTTGGGAAGCAGAACAACATCAAAGATTTTTCAAAATGTCTTTGGAATCAAATCTAATGTTATACAAAACCATTGAAATCCTTGATTTAGTGTTGCCTACAAGTGATTGTAGTTTCTTTGCCAATAACTAGATAAGTCATAGGTGGGGAATCAATTGTGTCCTAAGTTACCGAAACGCTTTGGATACGGGAGTGCGAGCGGGAGTATCCGATATGCGGAAACGGCAAATTTTTTTTTGACCCCGGATACGGCAGTACAAAAACTATATAAAAATTAAAAAATATATAAATCTCAACCTTCTAAATAGGAATTTAATTATAAACCACATATTATGTATATGAAAACCAGATAAAAGACAAGTTATACTATTAACTATAAATTAATAATAATGTATAGTATATACAAAACGAATAAAATTAAATTCAGAAGATTGCAAGAAGTTGCTTGGTCCAAAAAGGTGCAAAAATGGATTTTATGAAAATAAGAAAAATATTGCCATCAATGCGTAGAGCTCGAGAAAATATACACTTTTAGCGAAAACAACACCTGAAACGGAGCCACAGAATGAAAGTTATGGCTCATCCAAGTTTTTGCTGCTACCTCTGTCATCACAATATCTTTCAAATTATTCTTTGTTCATATTATCTTGTTTACTCCAGTGTTTATCATTATTCTGTTTTAGGATCATTTCTGCTTCAATACCACAACAGTTGGCTTGCCAAAAGAGTGCATTTTTGCTATCCGCACTTACTATTGTGCCTGAGAAAAGTCACAAAAAACAGAGATCACTGCAAAAGAAGGTATTAAACAAATTAAAAGTGGTCCAAATCTTATTCAAACACTAAGCACAGTTATAATTTTGCATTTTGCATCTCTGAGAACACATGGTGACTTCTATTGTTGTAGCTTCCCTTCTTTCATGTTATCGTAGTCTTTTACATTGCTGATGTATTTCCATTGCGATTGAATGCTAAAACAACCCTATGTATTGCAATCTTTCAAAAGAATTCTTAAAGTACAGCTGCTTTAATTCTGATTTTCAGTCATTAATAAGTTAGAATCTGTGTTGGAGAGTTGCAAATTATCCAAATCAGTTACAGATTACAATAAAAAATGTTACTGTCTATAAGATCTTCACAATTTCATCCACGTCGGCCAAACATTACATGTGCCATGACATCCACCATAAAACCTACCAAACACCAAAGTCATTGTGCACTGCTGTCATACTTTACAACATCCTTCCAAACCAAACTACTGATTTGTTCTTTCATTGACTAGTCTTGCTCCAAACTGAAATCATTCATCACATCCACATACCACTTCATTCATTGTGAATTCTTTCATGGCTAATAAACCGCATCTTTTATTTGTTTCACTGATCTGATTGATGAGGCACAACTGATTTCTTCATTTCGTAGCAAAAATCCAATGCTCGTCCCTCAGACTCATCTATGCTTTCTGCTATGACAACACACTGTTTAGGGTTGCCCCGATTTCTTTATTCATGCTCTTCTTCATTCACTTTGGAATGCCAATAACATTCATTTGCTCAAATGGTAGAAAAGGTTGTCAAACTCAAATCATAATTCTATTGAACTAAAAGTGATCTACATAACAACCTCTGAGAAGATATGAATAAATGTGCAACTAATTGAAATACATATGGACGTATTTATACATAAGATGAATGAATATCGCGGAAGACGAACTCGTTTGTCTTCTAACAGTTACCAAAGAAGTATAATTTGCTAATTGTTGGAGTTAGGTGTCAATGTGTATACTTGGTACTGGCGCTACAAGACACCTGACAGCCCCACAAAGGGAACCCCTCAAATCTACAAAGGGGCATTGCCCATTGACCCCACAAGTAAAGGGGCATGGGAACAACTAGGGAACTTGATACGAGTATGGGAGGGCTCTCTAACGACTATCTTCTGTGAGTAGTTCTCTTATCGTCATTTACACAAATTGCACTTCACACATTCTACAGAGAACTATGCCAACCTCCACCTTGTGGAGACATCACACCATGGCACAGCCCATTTAGCCAGCGTCACCACCATGTGCCAATGTTGCACCACCTCGTGCCATGTTGCAGACCATCCCAAACTACGCAACCGTCTTGTGGGGACATCAGACCACCTCACACCATGTCACAGATCACCCAGACTGCACAACCGCCTTGTGGCCGGGACATCGCATCACCTTGCACCATGTTGCAGATCATCCAGCCTGCGCAAACACCTTGTGGAGCATCATACCACCGCATGCCATGTCGCAGCTCATCCAGCCTGTGCAGCCACCTTGTGGGGACATCGCATCACCTCACACCATACCTCCAGAACTGTGCTGCTGCCTTCTGGAGGTATCGCACAACACCACACCATGTTGCAACACCTCTGGAACTGTGCAACCACCTTGTGGAGACATCAAACACATTGCACCATGTAACAGAAACTCCAGGACTGCACAGTCACATCACACCATGTCGGAGGACCTCCAAAATTGTGCAACTGCCTAGTGGAGACGTCACACCATCTCGAGCCATGCTGCAGGACCTCCAAAATTGCATAGCCACCTTGTGGGTACATTGCACCACCTCACACATGCAACTAGCACTGCACAGTCACCACGTGCAGACTCTTTTCCACACCACACCATGCCACAGCCATTACTTCCAGAGGGTTTGTCAGGCCTGAACACTCGTCAGGGTACAACAAATCTGAAAGTGAAGCCCTCAGACCTGCAGGAAGGTGAGCCATCATCCGTTGCAAAAGTTGAAACGCCTCCTTTTGTAGCTGACTTATTGTCCTATATATCTAATAACCATTCAACCACAAATCAGTTAGGAAGTGTTGCCCCATTTCTGATCACGGGAATCTGCATTCCCTGCCTTGCTGAACATTGTACGTATATGTACAACAGGTCTCAAGCAGCCACATGGCAGAGGATAAACAGCCATACCTCTCTCGCGGGAGTATGCCATGCAGCCATACATCTTTCTCAAGAATAAGCCATGTAGTGATACATTTCTATCCAGAGTATGCCATGTACACCTCAAGCAGCCAGCTAGAGGATAAGCAGTCATACCTCTCTCATAGGAGCGTGCCATGCAGCCATAAGTCTTTCTCAAGAGTATGCAATGCAGCCATACAACTCACGAGAGTATGCCATGACAGGTCACAGAATGCCGAACGGATAGATTAATATAGCTTCTGTTCAAGTTCTTGTATGTCTCTATTTTATCTTCTCAATACTGCTTTCACATGCATCTACAACACATATAGGTCCTCACCTAGAGTGTTGTCCCACAGACCTCCTCCAGGGATCCAGATCAAAGCTTCTCCTCCCACATTACATGTTTTCCTTTTATGGCTGTGCTGATGGTATTTATGGGAAAGGAAAAAGGCTATACATTTCAGCTCTTTGTATAAATGAGGTTTTATAAAGAATAGAAATTCCAGGAATAGGAGTATTAGTGCCTGCCAAGGGCTGGAATCTTATTTTGTGTGCCTGAGGAGATATCATTTTGTCAATAATATTTCCAATTTCCGATATATTCTCCACTTGTACAATATATGCATGTAAATTATTCTCTATATTTCTTTAAATTGGCTTTCCTTGAAATCCACAGAGGCTGCTGTACGCCAGGCAAGCTTAAAACCCCAACTTAGGCTACAATAAATCAAAAGACTGAAAGTGCCTAACTGTTTAGGCTATACGTTGGGGAAATTTTGTTACTCTACCATTATTTTTCATATGGTCCATGGCATTAGAAATATTGTTATTTTGTGATTTATAGCGAGGGAATCCCCCTGATGGATCCTTCTGGTGTGGAATGATTCAAGTTCAACTGCCACTGTTGCATGTTCTGTGTCACGCAAGCTTCAACTCTCTCTTGAGAGGCTACAATAAATAAATAAGTTGTGTGACACACCACAAACACTCTAGTGTGGATATAGATTTACAAGTAATGTGATTCAGTTTCCATAATGCTCTGCTGCAAAAACAATACAACAGTCCCAGTCCATGGGACTGCTGCCTTCACTTGCTTGGCAATTTATTTTCTGTATGTAGAGCCTTATGTTTGCCAGGGTTTCAGAATCAGAAAAAGACTAAGAAAAATAGTGTCTCGTCAAAGAATCTGGTTTGGTGTAATACAATTTTTCACTAATGCTCTGCTGCAAATTCTTCTCCGTGGAACTGTTGCCTTAGCTAGCTTGAAAATTTACTTTTCATATGTAGCGTACTTCATTTGCTAAGCTTTTGGAAAAATATATCATTCTACCAAATGCCTAAGTCATCATATGCACCAAAAGCTTCACCAATCATGGAACAAGCTTTTGGGTGCAAGTCCCAAGTCCGTAGGTTGATGTGTTAGCAAGTTCCTTCCCTCTGGTACTACCATCATATCGCTTAGAGGTGCATGTTTGCTTTGCAGGTCCCCTTGCCTTGTGATTATTACCAATATACAAAAAAGAAATGTCATAAACAAAATGGCACTGTTAAAAATCTCACAAAATTTTAGAAAATCTCAATTATTAAGTTTATAGGGTTTTAGAATTAAAAAAAGACAAGAACTTACCCTGAAGAGTTCTTCCCAGAGCTTTTGGAATGGCCAGGGCACCGTCCGAAATATCCCAATTTGGCAAGAGATGTTTCTCAATCAGCAATGCGTGAAGGGAAGTGTGCTGAGTATGTGAGTCTTGAAAGCAATCCAGCCACATTTATTCGGAAAAAGAGATGTCTCCTTGCCAGGAAACGGTACAGGGGTCTTGAATCAATGAATTCTGGTGATCATTTTTTGTTCCCTGAAAATTTGAAAATATAAATACTGTTTTGAACCTTGCAGCCTTCTATGATTTTATTTCACCATTTGGAAGTGTAGTCAGATGTTTCTTTTGGCATTTAAAGTAAGTTTATTTTTCTATGATTTTATTTCACCTTTTGGAAGTGTATTCATATGTTTTTTTTTGGCATTTAAAGTTAGTTTATATTTTATTTTTCCAAGCAATTTAAAATGGCAAAACAATCAGAATTAACAGTCTGAGATGGGTATCAAATGATAAGAGCAGAAAACCAAATGCTTTGCCAATACAATGCCATTATTACCATTTACGAAAGCCAAGAGAAATTATCCCACAACAGCATAGCATGAGTATGATGGATGAGAACCATTTGCCCTCTCAGTTGGGCCATGCCATTCCTGAGGAAGGGGGCTATCTTCTCAAATGGACTCAGCAACCACTTAAATACCCATTTAATCTGGATGGTAATGTAAAAAAAATTCAATATATCTCGAATCAAGCCAAAAACATAGCATAATCATTTTTTTTTCCAAATCATCTGCATGAGCTGAGGACACTAGTTGATATAGAGAGTTGCAAGAAGAAGACCCAAGTTCAAAACCCAAAGGGATAAAGGATTCAAAATGTCATTGTTGGAACATTATGAACTCGAGATAATATTTAAAATAAATAACAAGTACTTTTTTTCCCTGAATCCACATTATTTAAGGAAAACTTAATTATAAGCATAGTTATGGATCATATAAAAGGATGATTGGCATAACTTGTAGCAGAGAAGTTCATCCTTGTATGAGAGCATGATCTGATCTAATGCTTGTATAAGAATGATGGAAGAGAACCATTTTGCCATCTCAGTTGGGTCATGTCATTGCTAAGGAAAGACGTTCTCTTTTCGAATGGGCTCACCAACCTAAGATACCCATGTAATTTGGTTAGATAATGTAAAAAAAATCAATATTATCTCGAATCAAGCCCAAAACATAATATAAATAACTTTTCATAAATCATTGGCATGGCCTGAGTAAACTGGTTGATACAGAGAGTTGCAGGAAGAAGACCTAAACTCAAACTCCACAGGGATAATAAGATTCAGAATGTCATTGTAGGAACATTTTGACCTCAAGATAGAACATAAATAAATACCAAATAATTTTTTCCCCCACAAATTCACATTATTTAAGGAACACAACTTAATTATAAGCATAAATTTCGATCATCATATAAAAATGATAATAGGCATAACTTGTAGCAGTGAACTCTATGCTTGTATGAGAGGATGAGCTGATATAATCCTCTCGTAGACACAAAATACATCATCCATAAATTATCATTCTAGGTATAAACAAACGTGATTAATCTCGTGTATTTGGCAAACAATAACCCAAAATAAATATTAGCATGCCGGCACACGACTGGAAAAAATAAACCCAAGCACCCATAACTGTTGCCTGCAAAACAAAAGAAGCGGTGTGGAGATGAAGAGATTATGACAGCAGGCATTTGAAGTTTGGGATAAGAGGCAAAATGCATACCTTTGTGTTTAAGCATTGGTGGTAGAACTGGGAGGAAGGGCATGGTAGGGAAGACGATCGTCTGGATCGTAATTGGGATTGAGGGAGGAGTCAATGGCTTCCCTGCCTTTGTCCAAACAGGGCTTGCAGGCCATCTCTATGGCCACCCATCCCATTATCACCGCTGCTATGGCTATTACTGCTGTTATAACCGCCGCCATTTCCCAGAGCTGATCTCCCTGTTACTTGGAATAATCCCTTGCTTGTATTCAATTATTTATCATTCAAAGGATGCACCATTATTTTCCTCCTCACAGGGCTATAAAGCTCTTAGTTAAGGGAGAGAAGCCAATAGTGGAGCATGGACCAGTAATGGTGAGGGTATTTGTGAAGTGAGTGACTAGTACATGTACATTTGTTATTCAACATTTGAAAAAAGTAGCTAATAAAATGTGTCACATCAAATCACATCAAAAAATCACCCAATCACATGATGCCACATAAGTGGAAAAAAATGCATGACATAATGCCCTACTAATGGTCCACCCTTTTTTCCTTTGTATGAAAAACTACTTGATTTAAATCCATTTAAAAACCACTTTCTATAAAATAAAAATGCTCAAAAAATATATTTAGATTAAGAAAAAATATATATTTTAAAGGGTATTTTTTTTTTTCAAAATTTGATGTATTTAAATGTGTGTTGTACACCCCTTAACTTGGGTGCACAACTACTGGCTCCTCTCCCTTAATCAAAAATCAAAATTGATTTTCAACTTTTTCTCTATTATTTCCCATTTTTTTAAATTGGAGGTGACTTTGACAAAGTGGATGCTCAAGTCATCATTAATTTTTCGTGTAATCCGTGTAATCCGCTATATATATATATATATATAATATATTGAGCAGAGATATTGATATTTATGTAAAATAATTGGTTTCCCATTTAAAAATAATAATTGATTCTCATATAACTTCCGGTTTAAATGATGGCCACCAATACCCATCGATCATTTTTTTAATGATGGTAATTTATTTTTTTAATTGAAAAAATGCACTAGTAATAATATAAACATAATTGTATAATGTTAACCATACAAAAATGGGTGGAAAGAATCACATCTCGATATGTTAGTCGCGTCAAGTTTAAAAGAGCATCGAGATAAAAACCATATTATATCATCAATACAATACCACAAAAAAAAGTGAAAAATCAAAGCAACCATAAGCTAAAGACCACAAAAACTAAGTCAACTTAGGTAGGAACAGTGAATATAGTGGCCAAAGAAGGTAGAAGAGGGGGTGATCAAGTTTGCCCCTAGTTATCTTGAATGTAAGAACGAGAAACCATTCAGACTTCATTTGATGACATGAGTAAGAAGTGTTCTTAAACACTCAATCAAACCCCTGGTAGTGAGGTCAATCCTCAAAGGATGAAACATTACAAGCGCAACCAAGAGGCAATGAACATGATCCTTCAAAAAGGAAGATAATGAAAAGAGGATGCACAATGTTCTCACATTCCAAGAGGATTCATAAGAAGGTAAAGTTCATCGTAGATCCCATAGAACCTCTTGAGTCAAGAAAGAGTGATCTGTCGTAGCCTCCTTCTCTTCAGGAAAATCCAAGTATGTCTTCCCCAATGGCAAAGTTTTCCCATAACAAACAAGTATCCTACCTCGAGCTCCTAAAAATGCTCCCATGACCACAATCGTGACCACTCATGAAGAGTCATTCCCATGGATTCAAGAATTGCTCGAAAGTGAACCAAGAACAACACAACAAGTTACAATGCCCAACCTTGGGGTTATCACAAAAATATTGAGATCCAAGTGGAGGAAGAAGGCACGGGTGTCTTCCTGTATCTTCAGTGGAACTTCTGATGACCAGTATGTAGAGATTTCTCGACCTAAGAATGTAAAGCCTGTTAAAGAGATGACTCCATCAAACAATGAATTAACCCGCATCTCATTGAGACCAAGTGTTTACGTTGTTGATAGAGATGGGAAACCTCGATTCTTTTGTGTTGGTAGGAAAAAATGTGTTCAAATCCATATCTAAGAACATGTCTCCAATTTGGTCTCGAACGTTGGTTGTTCGATATGATATGTTGAATCATGTTTTTGATGAGTTGGATTCTTGTGATGAACTCACTTCATAGATGCAATAAAACATAAACAAGGAAGTGCAGAAGCATGGAGCAACTTTGGTGAAGGATAATACTTCAGCGAATTATCTTCTGGATCCATTTGAGGTACTTGGTTAGAAAAGAAATAGGAGACCCCTTCTCCTTCAATGAGGACACCTTGGAATCCCTTGCAGAGATGAGATGTGTTATTTCCAACACTGCAAAGGAACATCAAGTTTGGTTCAAGAAATGTAAAAGCATCAACAATACTTCCAAGAATTGGCTTAAGGCTTTGAGCTATGTGCACATTCCTCAAGCAAGTAAAGTGGCACCCGTAGCGACACGTTTCAGCAAAGAGTTCAAAGGGATAGATATTTCTCTAAGAGCACTCTCCCTAAGTCCTTCAGGAGTGGATCTTCATCAAAAATGTAGCATCTTCTTTGGCATAGCTATCTTCCTTCCTTTTTCTTCTCCTCCCCCTTTCTTCTCTCCTCTCATGTTCTAATTCTTCATTAAGGGGGTGTACTTTTCACTATTTTGTCTTATTCATTTTGTAATGAGTTTTCTTTAATTAATAAAAAGGGACTCACTTTCCATCCTATGAATATGAAGGTCACAAGTGATGGGGATAAGTGAAGAGTCATGTGGGAGGTAGATGAAGAGACAATTTGTAATGTTATAAATTGGAATGGCTTCTCCACTCCAAGGGGTTGAAAATTATTGATTAAATGTATGTTGGTGAGATTATCATTGTTGCATCAAGAAATAAGAGTCAGTAATTCTTCTAGTTCTTGTCTTATGTTCCTCTAGTCTCTCTTTCCAAATTCGTGTGCATGGTAATCTTGTAAAACCAAGAAAGGTGTTTATCAAAACTCCATGCATGGACCTTTGATAAATGAATCAATGGAATTATGTATCTATGATTTGTTATGTCCTATCATTATTTGCATTGTTGTGTTCTTCTAATTGGATGTGGACTTACTCCTAGAGAAGAAAAGAAGGGAGAGGCGGTTTATGTATGTGAATTTTATAAGCCTACTCACAACATTAACCCTATCTCTCATTATTTCCTCAACTCCCCTTTACCTCTCTCCATTGTAAATTATTCCCTTATACCTTATACAAGCATTTTCCACAAGTTCAAGTAAAGTGTTCTGTGTGATCACCGACCTTTTATTTTCCCGCTACCCCACATAATTAAGTTAGTTTACATTTAATAATGGTACCCTCCTCATACACAAGAAGGAGGGGCTTAGCCCCATACCGTAAGTGTGCTCGATTGGTCGCACCCTCTCTCCTCTCTACCTTTCGGTAAGAAATTTTTGTCTTTTGAATTTTACTTGTGGGCCCCTTAGTTTCATTAAGTTCGGTTCGGTAGCGTAACTCGCCCTTTGACCTTTTGACTTTTCTCCCGAAAACTCAATAATTTACAACACAAAAATCATCTCGCTTGACATAGTCCTACTTCCAATCATGGCTATCGACTTGTTTATGTCTTGCTTTCCTTTGTTTGTGCCCGATCACTTAGACTCGGTTTCATATCAACCTACTTGTTTGTTCTATTTTATTGATTATGTGTTTTCTTTGATAACCTTGAAGAATTAGAGTGTGTTGTGACATCCTAATTGGTTTCCCATGTATTCAAGCAATTACTAATTAAACTAAAAAATGTAAAATAGTAGTCTAATATGATGTTATAGAACACCAAAACTAATAGTAAATAATACAAATAAATATTGAAATACACCCAAGAAATCTAAGTAATGAAATGTGAAACCCTAATGTACAAAGAGGGTTAGATGGAAAATCAAAGGCCTTAGCTGATTCGTTGAGCTTGGCAGATCCGATTGTGTCGCAATGGAGACTGACTAGACAGAGGAGGAAACCACCGCACAGAGCTCGGGAAAGTGCGGATATGAGTTGTTTGGCTAGACCGGGGCGATTAGAGAAGGATGGTGAATGTGCTTAGTCCTTTCTCTCAAGAATGAGTCTTCTTGTAGACCCAGGATGGAAAGGAAATGATGAAGAACATGAAGATTTAAATCTTCCAATTTTGACTCCAAAGATGTCTTGGTGTCCTGCAAAATGACCAGGGAACCTCCTATGAGGTGTTGTTGAATGATCACATATGTTCTCTTCCTATCACATGAATGTCATTGAACTTCGCTTGGATGTTGATCTTCTTCTTCGTAAATTAGAGATGGAGGAAACACTTGTAAAACCTCAAATAAAACATCAAAACCCTAAAAAAAAAGATGCATATAAAGGTGTTGATTGTCCTCGAGCTTCCCAAATGGATGGACTTATCACTTGAGCGTTGGTGACCGCATCTCCGACCTAGTGTAATTATAGGTGTGTGTGTGGAAATCGTGCCCTAGGTGCTTTTGTTTCAACCGATCGCACTTTGTGAGTAGTGAGCAATAACTAGATGTAGAATGTAAGTAAATGGTGCATGGAATAGAATTAACTCCCCTCCTATGAAGTGTGATGCATATGAACCAGCCTTTGTCCCTTATGATGGAGCTAGATGGATGCAAATGGAGCAATAAAAGCCTTTGATGGATGCAACCTTAGGTGGAGGTATCGGACTGATTGGTTTTCTTGAAGTGCTTAGTGTTCGGTCTCTCATTATGGTCTCATTACCTCATATTTATATGGTTCTCTTGATCTAATTTCGTAATTAACCTCTAAAAGGCCAACCACCAAAAAGATAGAAAGCTCAAATGACTAGAAAGTACCCAAAAAGTAAGAGTAAAGTGCAAAGAGGATCAAGGCGCCCCATAAGGATCAGGGGCACCGCAATGAGGGCGCCAAGCAAAAATAGGAAAGATGCAAAGATGACAATACGAATCATTAATGGAAAGTGCAGGAGCAAGATCAAAAGTAACAATAGAAAGCAAAGTAAAATGGCCAAAGACATGGGTTAATTAGTACTCTTTTTCACTCAAAACCCATATAAATAATAAGAGGATTTTGGAGAAACTAGGACTAAATTATTACCCAAAGTGTGTGATTTATTTTCTACATTTGCCTCTACTTTATGTTTGTGAGCGGAAAGCTCAATAACATAAAGTAGATAGAGATGCATACTATTAGAGTAGGTATTTACCTTAGCTCATGTTCACCTAGGTACTTTATTTACCTTTATTGTATTTATCCTCACCCACTTATGTGTGTGGATATTTCTTTTATCTTATTTAGATATTAGAGATATTATCTAGTTGTTAGATATAGTTCTTTCATTGATCTATGGTAGTTGACTTTTCCTGATCATTCATGTCTAGTTCTCTCCTAAATCTATGGTCCTAAATCAAAGAACTAGTCATGACCATAGATTTAGGAGAGAACTAGATATGAATGATCTAGTCAATACCATAAATCAATGAAAGAACTATACCTAACAACTAGATAATATCTCCTAATATCTAAATAAGATAAAAGAAATATCCACACACATAAGTGGGTGAGGATAAATACAATAAAGGTAAATAAAGTACCTAGTGAACATGAGCTAAGGTAAATACCTACTCTAATAGTATGAATCTCTATATTATTATGGAACTCAATGAAATACAATGAGCAACAATATCATATGTCATACTAGTTATTTTCTTGATTTATGGCTTGATCTACGACCTTGATTATGTGTTTTCTTCTGATGGTTCTTAGATTGTTATTCCTTGCATATATGTCACATATGTTCTCTTCCTAAGCAAGTCGCCCATTCTCATGCAGGGGCTTGTATTTCATTGAGTTCCATAATAATATATGATATTGTTGCTCATTTATTTGCAAATGTTTTAAGTAAAGTTATTCGGTGAATTGCTTTCATCTTATAGATTGTGGTGTTTGATTAGCATCTGTGTTATTGGTCTCTCATTGGTACGATCTGGTTATCATTCCTTTTATGGTATTAAAGCAGGGAGATTGCTATTGACATTCGGATGTAAGTTTTATTTTGCAAATAAATTATTTGTATATTCATAAATTTGGGATTTGGTCGTATTTGTTGTTGTGTGTGTGGTTTTATGCAAAACAAAAGGCTTCCATTAAATCCAAAAGGTGGTAAAACCCTAAGATTGATTTGAACTTGACCATTTTGGAGGCAATCGCTTTTGGGTTTTTTTTATTTATTTATGGCATCTAGAGAAACACACCGGTTCACCTCGAGATTCGCACTGAAAGGAAAGAAAAGCAGGAAGTAAAATGGCCAAAGACACAGTTAATTAGCACTCTTTTTTCACTCAAACCCATATAAATAATAAGACGAGACTAGGGACTAAATTATTACCCAAAGTGTGTGATTTATCGTCTACATTTCGCTTCTCCACTTTATCTTTTTATTTACCTTTATTGTATTTATCCTCACCCACTCTATGTGTGTGGATATTTATTTTAGTTTATTTAGATATTAGGATATTATATAGTCATGAGGTATAGTTCTTTCCTTGATCTATGGTGTATTTGTGGCATAACATTTTTAATCATTCTTTTCTATGTTACGTGTAGGAGGTTTTTGAATTTTCCTCCTTTTTTTTTTTTGGCAAACCGTTCACTCCTGGTACTTTGGATAGTGATTATTTTCAACATTTTTAATTACATCGCTATTTTGGGAAATCCTTTTTTTCGGTAAGGGTACTGTGATAGCCTTTATTTTGCTATTTTTTTAAGCAACGCAAGTCATTATCCATACAATCCTAAAATAGTAATTATTACTGCAAAGAAGCACTGGATGTGACTTTCTCGAAAACAAGTTTCGACACCCTTGAAACATCCATTAAAATCTTTAGCCCTCGCCATATGGTATGGTCGTATGAGGGCTTAAATCTTGTGATTCCTACTAGTAGGTGTTTAACTCCAACCCCTTTCATTTTATTTGTGTGGTGAAGGCAAGAGCATTTTATTTTATTTTAGTGGCAACTAAAATAAATAGCAGAGCATAATATTGAAAAGCTTGTATCTTTTGATCGGTATCTCGATTTTGAGTGTCGTTTTTGCAAAAGTGTTTTTTTCATGCTCTTTCCATTAGAAATAATTATTTTGAGAATTGCACTATAATTATAAAGTGTCATATTGTAACATGCACTCATTATAAAGTGCCAAATATGGAGGAGTGTTGTAATCAAATGTGGATGCAATTTTGGCTGAGCCCAACATCCTAAACTTTTGGGAGTTGCATTCTTGTATCTATCATGGATTATGAGAATGATATGTTTTTCTCTGAAGTGTGTGGACTTCAATATGATATTGTAAAATTTTTGGAAGAAAATAGATCGCTCAAGAAGCAAAATTCTCTTCTACAATCACTCATTCACGATAAGGATACATTAATACACTCCTTGCAACAAAAACTTGCTAGCCTACAACATCACCATCATATTGTGTACAACCATGTCCATGCTCATAGTCCACTTGTAGTTGTTGCTCTTGTACCCACTGTCATTGATATGTCAGTCTTTGAGCATGGCTCTTTTAAGAAGCATTCCACTGCATTCAGTTCTCGCATGCTCTGTTATATGGGTTTCAATGGCAGAGGTATTGGTAAACATTCACAGGGTATTGTTTCCCCTATTCCACATGTTAAGTGGAATTCTCACCATGACATTGATTTTTGAGCAGATACTTCATTGGGATCACACATTGACAAAGCTCCTATTTTTGTTTTCTCGCCTCTTTCTGAGGATCATGAGCAACACATGAGTTCTACACCTTCACTCAGGCTTGAGAAACCTAAGATTTCAGCTATCAGACATGATCAACCTGACACACATTATGATGTTCCTTTACATGCACCCATTGTGCATTTTACACCAAGTCATATGTAGGCATCTTCTTCATCCATCGTGTTGATTTGGGTGGATATCTGATCATTTGTGGCGGCGACATAGGTATTCATTGAGAGGACTCTATAGGTGTGGCTCCTCCACCATTCGACCTCTTGCTCCACTTTTTATACCTTCTACATTGTAATGCTTCTTGTTTTGAGCATTTTTCTTTAGCAGGTGTAGTGTATCTCTCTTGTTTGTTGAATGATTTTTTTATCTATATTTTTGACACTTTTGGCATGTTGACAGTATCTCTTGTGGGGAATTTATTCTAGTGATGTCCAGTGTTATTTTGTCGTGTTTGAGTAGTTGATTTTGGGCAACTCATACAAATTTGTAGCGTCACTCCACCCATTCAAAGAATATGGGAGGGTGTGGTGTTGATCCCGCTTTTTTGAGTTTCGTGTCCTTGCCTTATTACCATGGATTTTCTTGATCGTGACACTTTGGAGTTTGTGTCTTTGCCTTGTTGCTTTGGTTATTGGTCTTGGATCGTGGCACACCTATTTGCAGTAGTTGATCGAATTATGTTTAGTTTTTTTCACTTTCGATATCACTCCATCTGAACCTCTCCTTGTATGGATCTATTTTGGTGAAGCCCAAAGTGTCGATTATTTTTGATTTTGTGATCGAAAGCGGTGGATTTAGACCACATTACACACCAAACTTCTTCAACATTGTATGAGTTTTTTTAGCCAAGCTTCTTGGGATGCCTTGCAATGGGTTTTTACTCTTTTTACTTTGTTGTCACTGGTTTTGGGTACCTTGCGTTGTCATTTTATCCCGCTATTGTACATGAGTATCTCATCGCCTAGTTTCCGGACTCATACTGTGGACATGCCACTTCTATTTTGGCCCCTAGCTTCACTTGAGGGGGGTGTTAGAGTAGGTATTTACCTTAGCTCATGTTCACCTAGGTACTTTATTCACCTTTATTGTATTTATCCTCACCCACTTATGTGTGTGGATATTTCTTTTATCTTATTTAGATATTAGGAGATATTATCTAGTTGTTAGGTATAGTTCTTTCCTTGATCTATGGTATTGACTAGATCCTTCATGTCTAGTTCTCTCCTAAATCTATGGTCATGACTCGTTCTTTGATGACTAGTTATTTCCTTTATTTATGGCTTCATCTACAACCTTGATTGGTTCTTAGATTGTTATTCCTTGCCTATATAAGTAAGGCTCATTCTCATTGTATTTCATTGAGTTCCATAATAATATATGATATTGCTGCTCATTTGTTTGCAAATGTTTTAAATAAATTTATTCGCGAATTACTTTCATCTTATAGATCATGGTGTTTGATTAGCATTTGTGTTCTTGGCTTGGTACGATCTGCGAATTGCTTTCACTTTATGTTTGTGAGCGGAAAGCTCAATAACATAAAGTAGATAGAGATGCATACCTAATATCCATATAGAGTGATGTAGAAAACGTGCCGAGGGACTAGACAAAGTGTGGAGTGATAACAAAAAGATAGAGTGTGGAGACTAAAGATGCAAAAATGTAAAAAGTGACGAGAGTGAACCTAGGGTGGAAGCACATGTGTAGGTGCCAATGTGTGTGATGTACCTGCATATTAGTATATTATGTGTGTCATCGAGAGACGTTGTTGTTGACTACTTTCTTCTCATACGAATGGACCTACAAAAGAGAAGACGATCAAGTAGTCAAATATGCATGTATATGTGTAAAAACACATGTATATATGTAAAAACCATATAATGAAAGTACTAAAATGAAAAGGAACATTTGCACCTGATCCGTGATGAGAAAAAGGGTGTAGAAAGGATCCTATAAATGTCGGTGAAGTGCAAGTTTTTTGGCAATCTCACGCCACTGGAAAAAGAAGTGTAGGGAGAAAAGTTCGTTTTTCCTCTAACTTAGAATCGCTTCCTAAGAGAGTGAATAGATATTTGTATTGTCTAGTTTTTAGGTGATCGACTGACACTTTGGATGAAGAAGTGTAGGGAGGAAAGTTTGATGTTCCTCCAACCTGTAACTGTTCCTCAGAATGTTAAGGACAATCTACCCTATAAAATTTGATGTGTATGGAGTTCTGTAGACTAGTCTAAACCCACTCGCTATATAACCCACTATGTCATGGATGAAAACTGAAAACTGAACTATATCGGTATTGTGTTATGTAGTGTGTGTAAACCCAAATGATGCCCCCTTTTTGGGGTACATGTGATGTCACGAATAGGAGAATGCGGCCCCAAAAGAGGACCGGCCACAAAAATGAACTCACCTGTAGGGGGAAGGGAATGTGCTTGGTAGAAAACAAGACACACACAAACAAGTGGCTAGGAAAACAAGTGTTAGTACGAACAAGCATGCATGTAGAAAACAAGTATAAGCTACCAAAAAAATGTGTAAGCTAGAATGCAAGTAAACATGCAAGAAGCTAATCATAGACCGTGAAAATGAGTTGTAAACATGGGACACTACTAACAATGTCACAAGACACTCAAGGTCATAGTATCCACAAACGAACAAACAAGTGTGCACACCAAACAAAGGGAAAAGCTCGCATACAATGACAAACAAAGACAAGCAAGTACAAATAAATAGATAGCCATGGTAGCAAGTAATCCTACAAAACAAATGTTACACATGAAGCACCCATTATCATGTTAAAAGATGAAGTATATGTCAAAAGCATGCATAACCAATAAATTAGCATGCTATGAAATGAAATGAAACAATAACCCCGTAGTGTACGTAAGTGGATTCCCCTAGTAACCATTGTGGGACTGGTAGTGTGCTAAGAATCCATGTTACGTGTAGTAAAGCCATGTATCTACAAATCACAACTAGAAAAGGACGTGAATGTGCATGTGTATGGTAAAGATAATGACATACGAGAAATCTATCTAACATGCGTAATAAAGCGAACATGTATGAGAAAATGTAAGAAAAAGTAAATGCAACCAAGATATGTAGCATGTTATGGATGGATGGAATGGAATGCATAATGGATGGTAGGAGTCATGCGTGCCCCTCGAGTGAATGGAGTTATATGCAATGAGGTTCATTTGTTTATGCCCCTCGGTAGTCAAGAATGGACCATAAACAAGAGTGCATCATTGAGAAATGGTCAAACTATGTGTTTTTTGTGTAGTACACTATGGCGAATGTGTAGTGATGAAATGTGACATAGGGATGAAGTGTGCGATCCTATATCTTGAGTGTATATCACGACAAGATGAGCAAAGGAGTGATGATTTAGCTTAAAGTGTATATCACTAAATGATTATTATAATAAATGATGATGATGCTAGATTAAGTGATGATGTAGCCTACGGCGTATATCACTACAATATGAGTGTTAGGTTGTGGAGCCTATTTTCATGTGTGAAAGTGTTGAAGACTGTACACCAAGAGTACTATACACTTTCCATAATTGTCTCACCGGGGTTCGAGGGTGCAGCTCCTGAAAAAAAAAAATTGGCCTTGAAACAAAACGTGCCCAATATACCGGGAAATGTGTTTTTTCTCATATGGGCAGGATTTTTGACCCATAGGTTTATGGGACGGTTTTGGCCCATGGTTTTGATACCCATAGTTTTGTAAAACTACTTAAGTAGTTGTTTACTTATGTGGTTTTGTGCATATGGTAGGGATAATGTAACATTGCAAATGTGTTTTGAATTCGGGTGTGAATTCTGTAGAGTTTGTTGAGCATAGCTCCAAACAAATTTGGGTATTGTATTGAGAGAGCGGTGGCTTGTAATAAAATATGAGCAAGTGATTCTTGGTGGACGTAGCCCAAATTGGGTGAACCATGTTAAATACTATCTCTTTGTGTTGTGTTATTATTATTCTGCACTTTTATTTGAGATCTGTAATATTTTCTGCATATTAGTTTCTATTGTTGTGATTTTGTGAGGGATTATTCCACATATTTTATCCCTTATTTCCTAACAATGAGGAGAAGAAGTGACGTTATAGCCTAAAGTGTATACCACTAAGTGATGTAAGTAGAAGTGACGATGTAGCCTATGGCGTATATCACTAAAAGATGATGGAATATGTGACAATTTAGTCTATAGAGTATGTCACTAACCTAGGAATGTTGCATGATAAGAGGTTGAATGATGAATGTGATGTGGTCCATTTTTGATGTATACTCTCAACAATCTAGTATGGACCATGAGACTAGAGTGTGTCATCAGGTAGTGAGTGCAACGCGTACAAGTAGATGTGTGTAGTATATGCGATGATGAGAGACGACCATGTGATGTGTAGAATGTACCATGTGAGATATATAGTATGCAATACAAGATGTGTAGATAATATAAGTATGATGAGTGACTAATAGTATGGCTTATAGACTATATGTGGTATGTAGATGCACAAAGGTTGAAAGACGCATGATGTAGAGTAAATGTAATGTGTAATATGCAGGATGTAATATAAGATGTGTGAAGATATATGATGTGTAATGTCAAATGTGTAGTGTGTGGGTTTCATGTGTGTAGGAAGCCCTCAACATTCAAGTGTGAACCGAAGCACAAGAGTGTGTCATCGGGTAATGAGGGTGCTAGTATAAGTGTGATGAATGAGTGGATGTTAATTTGTAATGCAAGGAAGATGCAATATGTGAATTTGTTGATGAGAAGGGGGTGTATGGATTATATGGCCCCCAAGTGTGGAAGATGAAGAATCCAATCATGTAATGTCATCTAGGAGGTTTTCGATGTCAAGGTCAAATTCAAATGGATAGGCATCAGAGACATGGTAAGCAATGGTGTCGGGTTGAATGAAGAATCTAATCATGTAATATCATCTAGGAGGTTGTTGATGTCAAGGTCAAAGTCAAATAGATAGGCATCAGAGACTTGGTAAGTAATGGTGTCGGGTTGATCGCGTAAGGATTCATTAAGATGTAAGTTGTACATGCCCATAACATACTCCTCATTAGTGAATGTAGGAAGTGGACAACCATGTGCATACCAACGAGTGAGATTCTGTGTATAACCAAGAAAGGAACTATTGCAAATGAATACATGACCGAAAGGCATGGGGAATGATATGTCTGTATGATCAGATCTAAAGTACCCCAATGTAATCAAGCCATGATTGTCCTAATGTAAGTGGTGCAGATTGAGGATCGCGTGTAAGGAAGACCATGAGATGAAAGACACGTAGGCCATAAGCAGCAGTGATGTGAATAAATCCATGATAAATATGAGGTGCATGTGGTGGAGAGTAAATGTCCTCAAAAGTAAATCCTATTCAAGTCAAGCCCTCATGGGTACATACAATGTCATCACAAGTAGGATCGAATGGAATATACTCCCAATATGAATCATTCATGAAAAGCATACATGTAAATGGTGGGCGTGTTGATGGAGATGGTGCATGTTAAGGTGTAGGAGATAGAACAATGTCCGAAGATTGGACAAGCCCCCGATAAAGAATCATAGAAGTAGTAGTAGCAAGTGGAGGTGATGGTATAGGAGAAACAACATCTATCACACAAATAACACCTTTAAACGGTGACAAATGAGGTAGTTCATCCATAGGTTGAGTATCATCTATAGTAGTAGTGCGGGGAGTAGGAAGAGTAGTATTAGGATCTTGGTCACAATATTGGTAAGGGTCACGGTCGTAAAAATAGTATATTTAATGCCTTCATGTATGAATTTGACACAATGATGCACAGTAGAAGCTACAACCTGCATGACATGAAGCCATGGTCTACAAAGAAAATAGTTATAGGAGACTGTAAAGTCAATGACAAAGAACATGGTGTTGACAATATTTGGCCCTACAGTGATAGGCAATGTAATGTGACCAACACATGGACGAATAGAACCATCATATACATGTAGTAAAAGACAAGATGAACTAACATCATGAGCGGAAAGACCTAGCTTTTCAATGAATGACATGGGACAAAAGTTAAATTCAGAGCCATTGTCATTTAAGTGTGCTTAATACCTATATTGTGAATGTGAATCATAATATGCAAGGGTGGGTCATTGTCAAAAGTGTTAAGATTAATAGGAGGATTAGATTTGAATGCAATATGTTGAGAGAATGCATCAACAAATGATTGATAAACTGATTCTGGATGCATATCAATAGAATGCAAGTAGTAGCAAGAAGATGTTGGACTCTACACCTTAAATTAGGATTTGCAAGCAAAAATCATTGATTGAGATACTCATGATGACTAGACTCTAGGATGACCAACAAAGAATGAGGATCCAAAAAGCGTGAAGATCAAAGTGGGGTTCACCAAAATGATTAAACTAAAAATTTAAAATAGTAGTCTAATTTGATGCTATAGAAGCAATAAATAATAGATAAATAAATATTAAAATACACCCAAGCAATCTAAGTAATGAAACGTGACACCCTAATGTGTAAAGAGGGTTAGAAAGGCCTTAGTTGATTCACCGAGCTTGCGGGACTATGTCGCAGTGGAGACCGGATGGATAGGAGGAGGAAACCACTATACAGGAGCTTTGGAAAGTGCATATCTCGAGGTGTTTAGCTAGGCTGGGGCACTTGGAGAAGGATATGGGCACCTTTAGCACCCTGGTCTGAGATCTAGGTGCCCTAGTCTGTAGAAATGACCAGGGAAGCTCCTTTCCTCTGAGGTGTCATTCAAAGATCACTTGTGTTCTCTTCCTGTCACATGAATGTTGTTGAAATTCATTACAAATTAGAGATGGAGGAAACACCTACAAAACCCCAGACAAAGCATTAAAACCCTAAAAAACTAAATATGTATCTGAAGGGGTCAGATTGTCCTCAACTTGCCAAATGGATGGACTTATCACTTATTGATGCACTACATTTCACACCCAGTGTAGTTCTAGGTGTGTGTGTGGAAATCGTGCCCTAGGTGCTCTTGTGCTAGTCGTACTTTGTGAGTAGTAAGCAATAACTAGATGTAGAATGTAAGTAAATGGTGCATGGAATATAATTAGCTCCCCTCCTATGAAGTGTGATGTAGATGAACCAACATTTGTCCCTTATGATGGAGCTAGATGGATGTAAATGAAGTAATAGAAGCCTTTAATGGATGCAACCTTAGGTGGAGGTAGTAGTGCTTAGTGCTTAGTCCCTCATTATGGTCTCATAACCTTATATTTATATAGTTCTCTTAATCTAATTTTGTAATTAACCTCGAAAAGGTTGACCACCAAAAAGATAGAAGGCTCAAATGGCTAGAAATTTCCCAAAAGGTAAGAGTAAAGTGTAAAGAGGATCAGGGTGCCTGGGGTGCCCTAATCAGAAATAGGAAAGACGCATTATGACAGGATGCAGACTGGGCAAGTGTGGGTGCAAGATCGAAAGTAACGATAGAAAGCAGAGTAAATGGCCAAATACATGGGTTAATTAGTACTCTTTTCACTCAAAAACCATATGAATAATAGTATGAGACCGGGACTAAATAATTATCCAAAATGCTTGATTTAGTGTCTATAACTACTCGTTGTGTCTTTTTCCATGTTATGATGTATTGTGACTAGTTTCTATTACACCATGCCATGTTTTTTGTGACTAACACTTTTTGATATCCTTTCCCATTGTTTTGCATGTGTCATGGTAGTTACCATGTGTGTTCCCTTATTCCCCCATGCAAGAGTTTTATTTCAAATGTGCACATCAATTTCATCTTTCCTCATTTGGGTCGTGCTCTCCTTGGTTCATCTCATGCACCCTAAACTAGTGGGGGCAATCATTGGGTGATTATTTCACCCACCCAAAGAGTCTAAAAACTAGACACATATTGGTACAAAGAAAAATCAAAATAAACAAGAGCTGAACAATAGGTTTAGATTCAGAATTGGGTCAAAAATACAATAGGGATAGAAGCACCCAATACATATAGGAATGGTGGGCGTTAGTGTCCCACTTGGGTGGTTTTGTTATGGAGGAAGAAACAAGTACATTACAAGATCAACATGTTTCTAATGATAGGTTTCTCCAAAATCTAGCATCAAATATTCAAGATTCTGTTACTATGAAGTTCAAGAGGAACAAAATCAGTGGCAAGTTACATACTTTGAACAAGGAAACTAATTACTCTATTTTCTGGATCAAATAAGGAATGACACTTAGGCAATGTGCATGACAGTGATTGCCTAGAACGATGTGGCATTTATGACCATTTTCTATTAAGTTTGTGACCATATGTAGTGGTACTTATCTAAAGGGAAGTGTTAATGGTTGGAGGAAAATCCTATAGCTCTCCCAATAATCTTCCCTTGGTGACATGATGCCTAAATCCTCAGTATAGCATCACGATGCTTAAATCCTCATTTTGGCGATAAGATGCCTAAATCCTCAGTACTATTTCAACCATCTCCAAGGAAAAAAACACATAGGAAAAATTATATCTCTTCTTTCATGTAATTTAGGTGTCTTCTATCCTTGATTCACTTGTTTTTCATTTAATAATTTAAAGTCCCATTCCATTTATCATGAGCATTGACTAAACTTATCTTCTTTTGTAATTTTGACCCTTACTCTTACAAAAGGCAACACACAAATAGAAAAAGGAGAAATCTCAAGCACGAGATGATAAGTAAAAGTCAATATTCAAGGAGAAAACACATACATCATTTCTACTACACATGTAAGTCATCATTTATACTATGCACGCAAGCCATTAAAAACACCTATTTTACTTTTACATTGTTTTATCCTTTTCCTACTTCTATTATTTACTTTTCTAGAATGACCACTTTACTTTTAGAAAATGATGAAAATGTGACCCATATCTCGTGTTGGAAGCACAACCACTAAGAGGGGGGCTGAATCAGTGTGCATTAAAACTTTCATTCACTTATATATTAACATTCATCAACCATTCAATTTAACTTAGCCATTATGACTTATGAAGACAACACAACCATACACACATGAAAAATGGGCACACAAACACTTAGACACTAGATTTAAGTGGGAAGCCCTTGTAAGGAAGAAAACCCACTAATCAATGAAATGGAAAATCATCCTATAAACAAAGATCAAATTTAGTGAAGCACCAACTCCACAAGGAGCACCAACCCCTAAGTTTAGTGAGGCACCAACCGCACAAGAAGCACTAACCCCTAATTTAGTAAGAACCCAATTGCATGGAGGCACCAACCCCTTAGATGACTCAACACCAACTCATACACCTAAATATGTTTTTCACCTTCATAATGTTTCTACAACAACAAATGATGACACTTCATTAGCTCTTCCTTCTCTCTTTCTAAAAATTGCCATCTAGAAATATTCACACAACAAGCTTATTCACCAAGCTGATTAGGTCATATGAACTTGAACATCATATGATCACCACCTACTATTCTACAAGAAAACATCTCTTCCTTCTTTTGATGGTCCCCAAGACCTTCTATACTTCTACACACCGCCTTTTTACTCATGCTTTTCCATACTCATTAACACCCACAAATAGGTCTCATGAACTTTCTTATATACATGAATTAAGCATCATACATATCTAGGTTGTGCATCATAGGACAAAAACATAATAAAAACATAAACACGTCATGAAAACATCATACAATGGCCAAACTAGGTCAGAAATAACATGTTATGACCATACATCTTCATTAGGACTCATAGAGGCCTAATTACGCTTAAACACCTCCTTCGCTAAGACTTAGTCCTCTTGTCCTATATGGTCTTCACCAAACACCAGAACCACTTAGACATATTTTCTAAGTCTTCTACCAGCCTCTAACAAGCTTTTCAACTATGCACCATCATATCATATCATGAAGCCACCCATTAGGATCAATTATCCTCATTAGGTCTGTGACCTACAAAATCAATCTTCATAGATGAAGCTCAAACAATACTCAAATAAATAAACCATATAATTAAACCACATGAATAGAAATATCATGACCTCATGTTCATCACCAAATCCATTAGACATCCTTACTTGGATTGTAAGTTCCCAAGAACACCTCAAGGCCAACTTGCACTACACAGGGACTGTCCTCACACCATGAAAACCAGTCAAGAATTCTTGACCTTCCAACACTTGTAATGACCCATTAAAAGTATTATAATTCTTGCACATGTTCCATTAAGAACCTATGATAACTCTCGAGAGCCAAACACCATGTTTAAGAGACAACTATTGGTCTTTGTTGGTCATTCAAACTTGTAGTTGTGTCTCGATCCGGAAGGATCAAGTCGTTTGAGACAACAATAAAACCACCTCCAAGTCAGTGGGACCTTGCACACTTGAGATGGATCTCCAAAGAATGTCAATTCCTCTATCTATTCCTACTGCTACTAGTACTCCTAGTTCTGAAAGGGAAAGCTAAGCTAACAATGCCAAGGGACTAGGGAAAGAAGGATAACAGAAAGGAAAACTAATCTAAGGAAGGCGATAACACTAGAAAAAGAGGGATGAACACTATCTGCTCTGAGTGAAAATGAAGGGTAAGGCATGAAATAAGGCTAGGCACATGTAGCACAACTAAGACGCATTTACTAGACCAGTTTTATGGAACACAACTAAAAAGGGAACTGCAAGGGACGTAGAATGACACAACAAGCACACAATGCAAAAGAAAAGGAAAGAAGGAATACAAACATGTTAGGATAGAGAATAGTCACAAAATGATGCTTCCATTACTTCTAAAAATGCACAGAGCTATTACAATGGTGAAAGAGGCCGATATCCACATGCATGAGCCAAATCTAGAGGTCTGCGACTCAAAATATAGAAAATATGAAGTCCTTAGAAAAATGCGTAAGGATCCAAAATGTCCAACATTAACAATGAGCCCAACTCTTACATTTATAGATGAATTCATGGAAGAAGAAGAGAAGAAGGAGGGAAAATATGAATTTGAAATGCAACCACCAACAAGAAGCATTCAATGCCTGTAAATCCACCGAAAATATGTCAAATGCACTTCCCCAAGTCTGTTTGGCATGTTAGAGAAGGAAAGAGGGTGGATCAGATCAAATAGGGTGGTTGGAGCAATCAGATATGCTCATTAATTCCCAAAATACATTTTCCCATTTCTCACCTACTAGATCCACCAAGAATTTGAATTTGAATGTCTAGCACTATAGCCTACGCCAAAGAGTGGTCACATCGAGACTAGGAGCATGCCGATCGAGAGATTTGTAGCAGAAGATATGGCTATCGAAATTTGTTAAAGTCATCTCAGTACACATAAGACACGTGGCATGCACGGATTAGCTGAAAGGATGGCCATTATGTAAATGTTCTTTTCGCTTTACGCCACATGTCACTCATTGATTTGTTGTAAGGATTCGGTGCCTTGTTGGTACGCTTGGACTAGTTACATGTGGAACACTCAAGCATATCAGAGAATGATGTGGCATGGAAAGGAATGAGAGGAGGGCAAAGATATGTGCACGAGAATAATGAGGTGTAGGAAGAAGGCATAAGGAAGGTGTGTGCAATGCACGTGGGGAAATGAGGAAAAATGATGAGTGAAGAACATATGGTCAAGGCACAACTATTACAAGGTAATGTGTAGGGCACGCGAGAGGGCCAAGGACTTAGCTAATTGAAGCAAGTGCAAGGTGCATGTGCAGGATGAATAGTTGCTAGAAGAAGGTGAATGCATAGAAGATGTGCATAAGGTAAGAGTGGAACAAAGAGGAAAAGGAAAATGGGAAAGGAAGAAGGGGAAGCGCGCAAGGGCACACAAGGAAACAATGACCAAGTGAATGTGCCAGGGGACAACTGAGGTGCATGCCACTTGTAATGAAGATCTCTAAGCTAGAATATGTGTAAGTTGTCCAAATAACTAGAAGAGTTATTTGGATAACGGTGTTATAGACCAATATTTAGACCTCACTTTCCCAATCCTAAAACTAGTCAACTAGGTCATCATGCGATCTCCTTCTCACAAAAAAAAAAAATGACCTTCATAGATTATTCAAAACTTGATTCATGTCATATTATACTTTTAAAACATCTTCATATGCTTTAGATACTTCATCTCAGAGCTTATGTGCACAAGACCATCTCTTCACCATGACCACCTAAAATTGCCAAAACTACCCCAAAACCAGTCTTGTAAGAATGACTTCCAAAACCCCCTAAGGGCTAGACCATGTCTATAAACCACCATATACATGTAGTATGTATTTTTACTTCCTTAAACATATAGTTGTTCATTTGGTTTAGTGTAAAACTTGAGATAAAACAAAAATTCTTTAGAGAGTTACCTTTTTGTGGGGTCCACTCACTGTCATGACACCTCAATGCCACCGAGAGATACCTGAGAGAGTCTACTAGAGCCTAAAATAATCAAACTAGGGCACCCAAATAATTATGGTCCATATCGATCAAAATATTGTCCATCGCTACCTTAGTAGGGTTTTAAGAGGGTTTATGACTTGTTTACCTTCTTAGTGATTGTTCATAAAGTTTTGCCCCTTAAACCAAAAACTAATGCCAGGAATATTGAGCTAGGATCCTTCCCCAAATACCATGAAGAGATTGGGCCACCGTATAGAGTTCCCACATGCCGGTGATCACAAGAAATTGCTTCTCGATCTTTTATTCTCAATTCTGTGAGCTCGGTAGAGAGGCTAAAACACATTTTCTTGCTTCTTCCTTCAAACTTGGTCCTGACACTTTTTCCACACCTTTAGAAAAACCTACTACACCTTTTCCAAAGCTCACTTTTTCACACTTAGCTCAAAATAGGATCATCCTACTTCACTAGACCACCTAGGGTTTAAGATAGGTTTAGGTCCGGCCCGGAAAGTAGGTCCAAACCCTGTATACACACTTTGAGACACTTGTGAGTGTCTTAAAATTTCATCTTGAAGCTATTCATAAACTTGCAATGCTCAACCATCTCCTATGTATCCCTGTGATCCATCATGGCATACCATCCTTCTTCATGTATGATGACCAAGCCTCTTAATTATGCTTCTTGATCATGCTTGACTTGTCTTCATGTTCTTTAGTTCACACATGTACCTTCCACATGTTAACCATGCTAAAACAACAATTGATCTTACAAAATTCCTCTTGCACTCATTATAACTCTTGTAGATCTACTAGTCACCATATCATCTCAAGACACCTATGCATACATTTATACCTTGACACCACCTTTATAGTGAATGGCCTATAATAACACATCAATTACCCCTCTACGGAATACACGTATCAACACACTTTAACATCAATGATAACATAATGCCAAGAATCTCCTCTTTGTTGTTGATGGAAAACACTCCTCAATCTAATCCTCCTCCACCTTTTACATTAATGAAAAGGAATCATACCTACAAAATTTTAGTTATCTTCTATTGTCATCACATTAGAGCTCGCTATATGGTTGGAAACATCAACCAAATCAAACAAGGTTCATTTGAACTTTTCATCTCTATTTTGAATTTTTCAAGATTATAACAACATAGCTCCCCCTTAGTAGATGCATATGGAATAATTACAAGAACATGCCCCCCTCACTCATGCACATATTCTTCAACTAATACTAATTACTAGAGATAGTGAACACTTATACTTACCTTATACACGAACAACACTATATTCAACTTTCATTCTTGTCTTTATGAGCTTCACAAATTTTGGCACATCACTCTTGCTTATGGATCTAAAGACACATCTATTCAGCTCCCCCGACCTCTTGACACCTTAACAACTACTAGATATGATCAGGCATGTACTAAGAACAACTTTCTTTCTATTGATGAAACTGTCATGGATCTTCTTAGAACATAACTAGGGCACAACTCTATCTTCATAGAATGAATTCATCCAATGTATCTTAGGCGTATACATGAAAGAATGATGATGATCACACAAATAAACAAAATTTGACATACCTATGCCCATCAACACAGATCCTAACTAGCTCCCCCTAATACTATACACTCCACTTTGGGAACAACAAACTTATTATGTATATATTCATGCCCTACTCAGGTTACTCTTCCTTCCATAAGTCACCAAAACCTTATCATGAAAAATTATTGTTGGCCGATAGGCTTTATTAGAGACAATTTTCTTGTGTAACTGATATGTCATTACCATAGTCATCCTATTTTTAAAAATTATAATAAATTTTAATGGTTTTTTGTTTGGAAAATAAAATTAACAAATGAAGCCGACTAGATCCCACATAACATAGAAACCATTCATGCGATTATGGGAATGAATCAGATATGTTCTAAGTAACAGATGTAATGTAAACTGTTGCATGTGCAGATAATTGGGTTGCCTTAAAAGCCAAAGAAAATTGGTGAAGATGCAAGGCTATGCATGGCCAATAAAGTGAAGAGCAAAAATAAAAGTGACATATGTGGTCCGTCCCTACTCTCGCTATAGTCGGTGATTCTTCCAGTTTCCAATTTTTTTCTAAGGTTTTTATTTGCTTGTTGTTTTTCTTGAGATATTATTTCTATTTTAACATTTTTGAATTGACATGAAAATGATTCGTAATAATAAGTATATTGAAAAGAAACATCCGAATCAAGTGGAAGCATAAATTTTTCACCATGAGATCAGAGAGATTATTTTCCTTGTTATCTTGTATTAATAGATTTCGTGTTTTGTCTATTTGTTTTACAAAACCGTAGATTATGCATTTTTTGCCCCCAGTGGATTACTTATTTCTCTTGTAGAAATGGTTTTGTTGCAGCATTTGTATTCATATATTTTCATCCTTTATTTTCCTTTTCTTGAATAGATATCTAGGAATATGTTTATTTGTTCCCCTAGATTCTTTTTGTTCAGAGATTGTTAATTTTTAGGAAGGATGCCCAATCTGCTTCGGCGGCATTCATTATCTGATTTGAAAATGCATCTTAGATCATGAATAACTATGTCACAAGGAAAATTATTGTTTAACATCGGAAAATGGATCTTCGTGATGGATTTGGAGTGGTTCTATTAACAGGTTGATGACTGGATGTCACTCAACATATGTTGCGGTTTGGTGCTCTATTTGGAAAGAAGGTGGGTCATGTATATGTGTTATTTTCCTTTGATGCTCTATTTGGAAAGAAGGTAGGTCATGTATATGTCTCATTTTAGGAATTCCAAGCTTGAAAACAAAAAAATCTCCAGTAAGGATACTCACTAGACGCATCCCAATGAAATGGGGATGCTAATCTATGTTTTATAGGAATTCTAGGGTTAAAGCTTAGCTGCAAAGAAAATATCCAAGGGGGTCCTTTACTGACGAGAAAATCAACACGTGACCTTCTTTGCACTCGACCTCCCGAGGTCATGCCGAGACAACTGGTATAGAATGATTGTGAATGTGAGTGTGGTAATAGGGATCAAGCTAATTAGGCAATCTTATATCTTCAACACGTAATGTCAGGATCTGCATGTCTAACGCAAAGAATTCTCTCCTAACTTAAAGTGGTGTGATAGTTCGGTTTGAGATAATAACTACTCGTAAAGTCTAATCAATGTTGAGCTTGGTGAAGATTCTATTTTTGGTTGTTGAACATGTGAAAATGACCTGTGGGCACCTCGTATAGATTTCCAAACAAGGTCATGGAAGTAAGAACGAGAGGTGCGATGAAGCCACATGTATTTACAGGTGATTTTCCGGTCTTGTCGAGAAAGTCTTTTCCTGGTCGGCTGCTATGTTCAGTAAGGAAAGTTGTGTAATAATATTCGGTGGAAGTGGTGAAGATCGAATGCTAATGTATGCAAACTAACGTCAATGTCTAACGGATCGCGAGTTTGTTGGGTTATGGGACCTGAGGATCACAACGAAAGACTCATGGAGGTTGTGGCCCTTGGATGGTCATGTGCGTAATCAAACCCTGTTGCCAGGAGTAGTCCAATAGTCGTAGGCTTGATTAACAACTATGTTTAGTGTACTGAGTTGTTCTATCTTCTCAAAAAAGTTGTAGGTGTGTGTGAGATTGTCAAACGTAAGCTGGTGTCAATGTCAGTTATCAATTCTAACTGTTGGGTTGTGGGACCAATGGATCACAATTGTATGTCTTTTCCTGGATCATTGATGGTCATACAAAATAAAATAAAATGACTTTAATAAGAAAACTAATTACTGAAAGAGATCTAATTTATGTTTTTGGAGTGTTCACAATATTTTGGATGAAATCAATAAAAGAAAACTAACCTATCAAAGGAAATATTTTTGTTCTTTTCTAATCTTTAAGCAATGTGTTCTAATTTGACAAATAAACTAAAGACAAGTAGTCAACTGGATGTAGCTGGTTACTTATGCAAATGTATGATTCTAATATAAATCAAACAACCTAATATGATCAAAATCTTCCAAACCCTACCTCAGAGGTGAAGAACAACCTGAAAGGGGTATTGTCCTTCACAACTTTCCTGGTAATGTTAAAAGGAAAACTTACTGAAATGAATGATTCTCTACTCTATTTTATATGAATGATTTTCTACTCTATTTGATATGAATGATTTTCTACTCTATTTGATATGAAATTGACAATTCAACACACAAGGAAAACAAACACACAATTCCAACCTGACAAGCAAGATCTTTGGCAAATCTAGTTGTGTCTGTATCTATCCCCTTAGTATGTTCCTTTCTTTCTCTGAGTGTTCATGTGAGTCCAAGGGATTGGGAATGCAAGAACAACAATAAGAGGATGGTACTTGAGAAATGGTAGCTTGATGGTAGTCTAGATGCAATGCAGGTAGAAGAGAGATAGCACAAGAGATCAAAGCTTGGCTATGTAATTCCTAGCAAGATCTTAACAGCAATACAATGCAAGATACAAATTCTCGTGGCCTTTTGCTTGAATACAAGCATGGAATATATAGGAATGGAGGATGGGAGGTGCCTTCATGCACAAGGAAAGAAGGAGTAGTTATAACCAATTAAATCTATTTAAAATAGGAGGAAGGAGAACTAAGCAATCAAATCTAATTTTAGATAATTCGGCTCATGGATGCATGTAAAAAGTGAAATTAAGTGAACCATCACATGTTAAAACACACGTGAGGAATATGGAAAAAGTGGGCAAGACCGCCACCCCGTGCAAGGGTGGTAGTTTGAGACCACCGCCTGTCTTGGGTGGCGCTTTGAACCACCACCCGGGCGGGGTGGTAGTCTTGGAATTAAAGGCCAAAACTTGTGTAGAAAGAGGTAGAAAGCTAGAAAAAGTACGGGAAGGCTAAGTAAAGACATATAGGCAAAAAATATACACTGCGAATAGAAATTGAAGCTCGAACACCTTCTTGAAAGGACCTAAATCATCATTGGGTATTTTTTAACCTTTTCCCAACAATGTAGCACATGTAATTTTGGGTGCGTACATATTGCCCCCTTAGAGAAGCGTCTTAGCCATGAAAAGGTGTAAAACATAGAGTCCGAGTATGGTGTTCCCAAAATGGGGAGTTAGAAGCTATACCGACACACTGTGTGTTGAAATCTCACTTTGCCCAAACTCCTGCTACCTACAAGAGGAAAAGAAGACTCACGTGTAGATAGATAAAATATTGAAAAACAAACACTTGACCAAAACGAAAAGAGGACTTACCATCTGTGTGGGGATATAGAAATATACCGTGCCAACGCTCCAACCCTGTGAACACAAACACTCAAAATGAGGTTAAAACAACACACACACACACACACACATATCGAAACAACTCATTTTTCAATTCATTTGTGCTATTTGATTTGGTGAATTTGGAGCTTTGGACCCATGGTGATCATTTTCGATGAGAATACAGCCGATACGATCGTGACGAGATCGTGACCATGCCTCCACATGTGGGAGATCGACCAACGTGATCAAAGGTTGGTTATTTTTATTTTGTCTTTTTATACCCTAAATGTAAAAATGTTGAAAAGTTCACCTAGGGGGATTATTTTCAATTTTTTTGTCTTAAATAAGTCTCTAGGGGGGCACCCATAGGGCATGCTTTTATTTTGTCGAAAATGGTTTTTTTTGGTCTTTTTGAGCATTTTTAGGGTAAAGGAACGTTTGAAAAATCGGTTGGATCGCGCCCAAAGCAAGGCAACGATCATGGAACTGTCACCCCTATCTCGGCGGCGGTTCGAATAGAATGACCAAAATGTTCACTAACTTGATTTTTTTATATTTTTCATGTTTTGCAATGTTTTTGGTGAGCTTATTATTTGGTATATGTTACTAACTTTCTCTTTTCCATGTTTTGGTGAATGTAAAAGGAGTACATTAGATGGATTTGGGAGAGGGAGTGTGATTAGCTCCCTGGTATCCTGGATCAACTGACATAGGATGAGATGGATCTTCTCTAGAGGGCCGATGTTTGGAGGATTACACGGGTTCCACACATTGCTCCTGCTAGTCACATTCTATGTGACTTATTTTCCTATTGGGATGCAAACTAGAACACTTTCTGGTTCCCAGGTGTCAAGGTGAGTGGACTATCACCTTGGAGGATGTATACCGTATTCTTGGGCTCTCGATACTTGGGAGAAGACTAAATTTAGAGACAGCAGGGTCCAGGCCGTGATGACATAGTGGGCCACATATATGGGAGACGTCATTGTCTCATATGGCTCAAGAAGGGGATGAAGGTTTGGTCCATTGCCACCGCTCCCATTCCTATCATATGCAGAGCCATCATGGGCATCTTTTCCTCCCATTGATCGGGGACAAGGGTGGTGATACCCTTTTGTATTGTTGGGATCCTATCATTGTGTAGATCGAGGGGCATGGCCACAAATATGCTTGGGGCACAAATATCTTGGGGACCACCTACCATGATCTATATAGGGTGGTCAGATGGCAAGGGTAGTCATTGAGCCACCCCACTCTTGTGATGAGTTGGGTTTATGAGTGTTTCATCCCCTATGGTAGGGGAGTACCAGTATTAGATCCAAGGGCTATTTGGGCAGCTAGATGGACAGGTATGTCAGTACTTAGGACGCCACACCAACCCATGGACTCCCCGGACTATGCAGAGACATGACTGCCACACCCTATTAGGACATGGTAGGGATATGGGGACTGGAGGTGACCATGATAGTAGCTTGCTCTTTGACAAGTCAGCTAGTTGACAGAGCAGGGAGACTTAAGGTCCACCCATTTGATCGGGTCCCCCAATAGTTTGGCCTTCCATACATTGATATGCTCCCTCCTGTCACTCCAGTTTATATGACTATTCAGGAGGCTCGAGAGGGGCCCTAGAGGGGATCCTGGTTGGACATTGGTCATTCCAAGTGTGCCCATTGCGGTTAGATAGGTGTTCTATGCTCATTGGGTAGCTGGTGCCCCTCGAGCACCCCTACTTTAGATTGTGTCCGCTCCTACTCACAACAGGGAGCAAGATGAGCCCATTGATCTAGACTCACTCTGAGGAGGATACGAGGGATGAGACGGAGGAGGATTCAGTTGGAGAGGACATAGAGGATGAGGGAGTTGGAGTTGGGACTGGTGAGGCAGCCCATGTGGAGGAGGAGGAGAGTGACCTTGAGTGGCATGACACTCAGGAGATGCTGAGAGTAGCATACAGGAGGCCATCTGAGAGAGAGACCTTAGTCTCTGATTCGACACTTCCTCATGGTGGAGAGGGGGATGATGAGTCCAGTCAGTATTACAAGAATTCACTTCTAGCATTGGGAATCCTCACAGCTAGCATCAGCAGCTACCAATCCTACCTGGATGCCTAGGGACCCGAGTAAGTTTAATACTCTTTTTTTTTTAGGAATGTTGACTTGTATCTCTTTCTTTCTTTTGTTTTCCTAACTTATCACTTCTTTCTTTCTTCTTGTAGTGACGACACAAGAGTGGCGAGAGCTCATCTCATTAGGTATGCATGGATACTCTGTTGATCCCCTCGGGGAAGACCCAAGATGAGCTGACTGCCGACTCGGGCCAACCATTAGCCGCAGGAAGACACATTGACGTATTTTCCCCTATGTGGAAGGTAGCAAAGATATTGTGACTTCCCTCCATACCTAGGTGGCCGTATGAGATTGTCGAGTGCTTGATGAGACAGAGCCATTCTTGCAGTGAGGCCATGGGCAGCGGACATCATCATGAGAAATCACATGATTCTGTTCACTCCCAGCGCGTTTTGTAACCACGGTAGGAGCCCTAGACGTGATCAAGAACCATCTGTGGATCTCACGAGGACCTGACAGGCCATGGGGCCATTTTTATTGCTTTGATGACATTTTATCAGTCATTTATATGATTTTTTTGTATGTTTCGGGCTCATTGCGAGCATTTTGACCATGCCTAGTGCATGGTGACGTTGTATACAAACTTGATTCACCATGATATATACAGACTCTTATTTTTGGTTCGGTATCCCATCGTATTTGAGTTGATTTTCTTTTGGTTTATCTCTCATGTGTACTCTAGATATTTAGAACTTCCACTTTTCTATGCTTTTTAGAATGTATGCAGTGGATGTGAAATGATAACAAAATGATTTATTTTTGTATTTCATAATGTTGATACATGATAATGTGAACACAATGTGATATTTGAATTTTAGCTTCTTTAAGAAACCTTTGATACTTCATATTGTCTTGAAAAACATGATAATAAAATGATATGATAAGAAGATGTACTTGCCCCACTCTTGACCCCACGCAACCAGTAGGATGTGAGGGCTCAACACCAAGAGCCAGGAAGGGCACGAGTTACAATTTTTTTTTGAATGGTAATGATAAGGGAAAGACAATGGTTTGACAGGACCAAATTGGGACACTACAACTTCACCCTACTCAAGTTACTTCATAGCTTAGAATGTGATTTACTTTCCAATTTATCTAGACTTAGATCCGTAGATGGCTACTTGGTTGACAAAATCTAGATTCGGGGTTTTAAACTCTTTTGGAATTTTGGACATCTAACTCACTTTGACTTTTACCTATGATTTCACAACATTTGAACGAATTATTTGTAACTTTCAAGTTTTTCAATGAGACCCCCTACTCCTTGCCCCATGCTACTAGGAGGAAGCATGAGCTCATCACCACGGATAAGGAATAGGTGAGTAAGGGAATTTATCTCCTTTCCTAACCCTACATCACTAGTAAGAGATGCAGGCTCAACACCAAAGGTTGGTAGGGCAAAGAAATGTGTAAAATAAATTTTTCTTTGGATTTGCATTTGACTTACTTATCTAGGCAAAATGTTTAGTATGTTCTTATTTCCAAAGAGATTTTTATGGGATAGATGTGATACCATGAATCTTTTAGAACAAACTATAGGCAAAGACACTATAATATAGAAAGATACTATAATTAGAACCAAGTATGCAGGGCATTGGTATGATCATAGTCAAAACTTTGTCTTATATTACTTGAACCGATGAAATGATTCAAAAGTAATTGATGATAGTATGAAGATTTGAAGAGATATGATCTTAATGTTTTTCCAATGTTTTCAGAATTTTTAGGAGTTGCTTTATAAAATTAAATCCCTTGATCACAAATTTTACAAAATGAACTCATGGCGGATGAAAATGCAATGCGATGATGTGGTAATGTACATATAAAAATGTTGGTGGATCATGCGTAGTACCTCTTTAGGTGAAGAGAGTTCATAAATTCACTAAAATCCTCACCCTCTAGTGTACACAGGTGAAATGCCACATTTTTGTAGTCTTCTACTACTCGATATAGACCTAACCACCTAGGTCTGAATTTCCTTCCCTTACCATTTTTTTTTTCCTATCCGCTATCGAGTATTAATACCAAATCTCCTTTTAGATATCACATTCTTAAACCTTCTTATTGTATTATCGAGCCATCCGTCAGTGGCGTAAATTTTGTGCCCTTGTTCAAACGTTAAGTCTAGCAGTCGTTGAGACTTTCTAATTGGGAGAGTCGTGCTTCTCGATAACCCTCCTCTCCTAGGATCCCGTGTAGTGAAATACGGAGACTAGGTATTTTGAATTCAAGCAGGTAGAACTACCTCAACACCAAACACTAAAGAAAAGGGGGTTTCCCCGTTGGCATTCTAACCGAGATTCGATAGGCCCACAAGGCTAGAAAAAGCTTTAGGTGTCAATCTCATTTATTCTCCTTAACGATTTTGAGAAGGATGGCCTTTAACATTTTATTCGTAGCCTTAGCTTGTCCATTAGCCTGAGGATAGTAGAGAGAAGTCATGTGATGACTTATTTTGAACTTTATACATAGCTCACACACCTTGTCATTTTTGAAAGACGTGCCATTATCTAAAATAATGACATGTGGGACGCCACACCTATAAATGATCTAGTTTAAGATAAACTTAGAGATCATAGACCCATGTACTGATGGTAAGAGGCATGACTTCTACCCACTTGATGAAGTATTCTGGGGTAGTGATTATGAAGTTGTGGCCATCCATTGATAAGGGAGAGAATTTACCTATTAGATCCAGGCCCCACGTGGAAAAGGGCCATGGGGTTACGATTGGTTATAAAGCTTGTGCTGGTATGTGGATCTCGTGGGAGAACCCTTGGAATTTGTGGCATCTGTGTACAAACTCTACCGCATGATTTTCTAGAGTGGGCCAAAAATAGCCCATCTGATGTATCTTCCGAGTAGTGGTGTGGCCGCCAAAGTGACCTCCACATACTCCGCTATGTGACTCATAAAGAATATTTCAGATTCTTCGACATCAACACATCTTAACAACATTCTGTTAAAAGGCTCTGTAATAGAGCACTTGTTCCAAAATAATGTACTTAGCGGCAATGATGTGTAACCACCTTCTTTGTTGTGATGTTGCCCCTTCTGGGTACATGTGGTCCATGATGAAATTGAAAATGTTGGTATACCAAAGGCATATAGAGATAGGGGGCCTGGTCTCGACAAAGTACACACACTCATCGGAAAATCTAAATCTACCAGATCACCTCCATCCAATGGATTATCAGCCAACCAGTCCATAATGATTTGTCCCTTAACGGATTTCTAATTTACAAATGTTAGTTCAAACTCGCCCATTAAGGTTATGAAATGCCCAACCTTTTTGGACAAGGATCCTTGCGTGAGGAATGTCCATAAGTGATATGTCTTAACAATAACCCTTGTTTCTTGATTCATCATATAATGCCTTAAACACTTTGTTGTAAAGACTATGCAAGACATTCCTTTTCTTTCGTGTGTGTAACGTGTTTCATAATCAAGAAACATCCGACTAATGAAATAAACTGCATGTTCTCATTTATCGTCATCCTCTTGAGCCAACATGTAGGCTAGTGAAACATTTGTAGCTCGTGAATACAAGATCAAAGGGTGATCTGATCTAGGAGGAATTAGCATGGGAGGGGATAACAAATTTTTTAACTACCTCGAAGGCCTCGTTGCATTCTTCCATCCAATTAATGCTATAATCCTTTTTCAACAAATTGTTGATTGGATGAATAACAAAGGTCAAGTCAGGGATGAACCTTCGGATTACACCGAGTTTCCCAAGAAAATATCTAATACCAGACTTGTCTGATGGTGGAACCATTTCTAACACAACCTAGATTTTGGTTGGGTCGACATCAATCCCTCGTGAAGATATAATGTAACCCAGAAGCTTACCTCCGTTACACCGAATACATATTTTTCCAGTTTAATATGATGACATACTCGATTAAGCACGAAAGGATGATACGAAGCACCTCTAGGTGATCGCAGTGCTTCCTGGCCTTGGCCAGCAGGTCATCCATGTAGGATTCCACAATCTTATGAATAAGGTCATGGAATATGTATGTCATTGCTCATTGGTATGTGGTGCCAACATTCTTAAGACCAAATGGCATGACAACATAACAATAGGTTCCCCAAGGAGTTATAAATGTAGTTTTGGCTTGATCCTCTTTGGATATTTTTATTTTGATTATATCCTGAAAACCCATCCATGAGAGAAAAAAATTCAAATCCAGTTGTTGTGTCAATAATAACGTCGATGGATGGTAATGGGAAATCATCTTTGGGGAAAGCTTTGTTAATGTCTCGAAAGTTTATGAAAATACAGATCTTTCCATTCTTTTTGAGAACGGGGATGCTCTTAGATACCCAATGTGAATAATCGAATGGCTTGATGAATCCCACCTGGAGAAGTTTCATTACTTCCTCTTTCACCATGAGGGCCACTTTTGGCTTCATGGATCTTGACTTTTGCTTAGTCGACTTTGCATCTAGTTTGGTGATGAGATTGTGCACTGCAATATGTGTTGCAATTCCCATCATTTCTTTGTAACTAAATGTGAAATCCTTTTGATGTTCTTTGAGGATCTAGGTATGTATTTCCACCTCCTTTAGAGTTAAGGAGGATCCCGTTTCAAAATATTTGGTTCTTCCTCTATTATAATACTTATATCAACCGTTCCCTCGATTAAGGAGGTGTTGCCCTCAAACTCGAGCTAGGCCGAAGGTAACTCTAAATCCCCTTCTTCTTTTACGTCGTAAATATCAAGACCCCTTCCCGAGGAGGATTCAATCATGGGATTCCCAAAATAAGAAGAGGAACATGAAATTAAGGAAAGGTCTATCTCATGATAGGTAAGATGTAGTTTTGCCAAAGCATTTAAATAACTTAAAGTCGATTCATCACTATTAGTGTGCTCTAAACAATCAGCCAATTCTCAATTTCTATGTATGTCAACATTGGGCTCATTGGTGCTTTACGAATCAAGGGTTTGAAGTGAATTGAAACCATGATGTTGGTGTCTTCTAGGTCACTACTTGGGGTGAAGTGTGAAGCAGAAGTTGCTATAGAATCTATGAGAAGGTTCTGTTCACATGGAACTGCTTCAATTTGGATGAAACCAAACCCTTTCGTCAGACCTAGCATTGCTATTTTGTAAAGTTACAAATGCTCAGCTCTAGTCTCATATACTTTGGATATCTGATTTGTGACTAGTTGTGAATCACCCAGCACCCTAATATTGACGATGCCCATTCTATTAGCTACAATGAGACCTAATAGGAAAGCCTCATATTCAGCCCCATTGTTTATGCATTCAAAATTAAACTTGAAAGCAAAAGGTAGAATCCTTCCTTTGGGCGAAGTAAGGATCACACCGGCCCTGCCAAAACGACACTTGGCTCCATCAAAATGGAGATTCCAATAACTACTCGGAAAGATGGACGTTGAGTCATCCTTTGTACCTTACTCCTTTACCTCGGTTACCTCAACCATGCAAACCTCATCTACTGGAAGGGAACCGAGTCCCAAGGTATGTCCCATACCCATAAAATCAAAGGGGAGGAGAATAGGAAAATCCTTCTCTAATATCTCGACAATCTTTCCTATGGTTCCTAGCGACACTTTGTCTCTCAATAACAATCTATCCTTGACCATCGGAATGCCTTCAATCAAAACCGTGACTTCTAACTCCATCAGAGGAACTAGTTTTCTTCTGGTACCATGCTTGCAGGTTTATTTAACTGATTCATGGGAAGCTCGAATTCAGAGTGGACCCTGCCTCTTCTTTAAGTTATCCAAATGTATATCAAAGGACTTTTGATCACCTTGTGCCACAGAGAATTTCCATAAATGCAAGAATCTGACCTCCTGGAATAGAGTTGAGGGGATTTCCTTCATGTGGTGGATCCAAGGAATACCAAGGATCATATTATAGTTGGTTTCCCGAGTCTATAATATAAAACTTAGTTAGTACCATCTTGGGCCCGAGAGTAATTGGTAATACTATGGTTCTCGATCGACGTTGCCTTGAGGCTATCATAGCCTCTTAGTGTGTTTCATGTCGAGGAGCAATTGGTCTCCCCATACCCTAACTTCTGAAGAAAAGAGAAGGGAACTATGTTAACTGTTGCCCCATCATCGATCATTACACGCTTTACATAGTTATTGTAAATCCAAACTTGCAGAAACAAAGTTGGGTCACCCCTATGAGCTATCTCAGTATTCGTGGGCATCTTACTGATGTCAAACACGAACCCAATATCTCTCTCAGGCTTCCTTGGAGGACTAACATTGAAGTCTATGTGATTTATTTGTGCCTCTGGTGGAGGGGTAACATTAATCAAATGGCCAAGACCTAGTGCTTCTAACAGAGCAACTCAATGAGCAGGGGAATTCTTCAATAGATCCAAGAAGGAAATGTGTGAAAAGGTCTTGGTCAGATCACTGATTAGATCATAAGCCCCTACTGGCTTGTTTAGCGTATCATGAACATTTTCTAACATAACCGGATAAATTAGGATTGGCTGTGAAGAATAATCCTTGGTTCTTGTGGCAGCGTTAATTTGGGGTTCGGCGTCTAACTCTACCAATCCCACAATCTTCGTTTGCTGGCGACCATCCAAAGGAGGTGCCACCTATGGGTTTGACGAAGTTGAGGCTTCACGATCATGAGTCCCTATTACAATACCTTTATTTGAACCATTGGGATCTAATCTACCATCCTTTGGATGCGTGGGGAGAGGATCGTTGAAGATCCCTAGCGGTGTGTTCTGTAGAGATACTTTGGTCCCATGTAGGTGTTTTGAGTGGGTGCAGTTGGGTTTGCCAAAAACATGTCAACAAATAATTGTCTTTGGTCTTCTGGAAAATGCTGCAAAACTTGTTACAATCACAACAAGTTCTTACGTCATGCCTGCGAACCCTATGGAAACCGTAGTATAAGTCAAGATCGTAATCTCGAGGCCTTTGGTTTGTTCCTTGTTGTGGTCTGAAACTATGGTTATTGTTTGGTTGTTTATTATTATAATTAAAATTTTGGAACCCTTGCCCTTGGTTTTGGAATTGGTTGGGGTATTGACTAGGGTTTGGGGTCGGTGTTTGTCTTTGTTGCTTTGAGGTTGTTGTTGTTGTTGAGGATGATTAAAATCCATAGTGTTTACCGAGGGTGAGAAATTTTTATTTCTCTAATTATTTCCATTATTTTTGTTGTTATTTGTAGCACCTGTACCGGTGGGATTAACAACATTAGGCTTTTTAGGCTGGTTAGTTACACCGTTAGTCGTAGCTCCATGATTCTTATTAAGGATATTTTGTCCTTGATTATTGTTTGTGTTGTTGGAGTAACCAGATTATTTTTATTGGGAGTGACTAACTTCCCATTTTCTCCATAAGTCTTACAACCACTATCAATGGCCGCTTGGTCGATCCGAAGAGCACCCTCTAGCACCTCTTCATAGCTCCTTAGCGGGAACTTTTGAACCTCTTCCTTCGTCTCTCTGTTGAGAGAGTGAAGGAAAAAATCACAAAGTTCCATTTGATCCATATTTGGAGTGCTTGCAGAGGAGTAGAGAACTTGTCGCCACCTTTGAATAAAGTGGGTTACAAACTCATTGTGTTCTTACTTGATATGAAGGAATTCCTTGATCCTGTTCTCAAAAGCTTTTTCATATCAAAAGCTTTGATAAAATCTAATACAAGTTGTTTGAACGAGTGTATTGAAGCCTCTGGTATCCTATAGTACCGAGAGAAATACCTTCTAGTGTCTTAGGAAACATTTTACATCAAGCGTCCACTGATCAGCTCTCGAATGGCCATTGCATAAGCCTTGATGTGGGTGTTAGGATCACCTCGCTTTTTAACTTTGAAAGATCGGGCAAGGGTCTTGAGAGCACGAATGTATGAATGGAGAAGTCTAGGGGTTCCTTGAGATATTCAGAATAGGTCCCCATTGCGTATGTTTCCACCATTGTAGACCATTTTTGGGGAGGTGGGGACTACATCGATTGTTGAAATGGGACAACATAGACATTTTTTAGGGCGTATGGCATCCCCCGTGGTTGTCCATATGGACCCGGTAGGTATACATGTCCCACAAAGAGAGAGATTTAGAATACATGTGTACATAGGGGGGTTGATTACCTTGATATGGAATCAAGGCATGAAGGCTAGGGAACATTGAATTTCTGGTTGGTATGGCATTTGAGAACACACTTCGGGCTGGTGCCTTTTGCGGATATCCATACGTGGCTTGGGGGCATACCCAAGGTGCTGTCTTGTCGACACTAAAATTTTCCTCCATAATTTCTATTTCATTAATGTATGTATTAGAATAGGATGTTGTTGAGTATAATTAGTAGTAGCGTCTCGATAGAAGATAATGGTGCCATCGGTATGGTGCCGCCAATAATGTGGAATACGGTAACACTCAAAGTACAATAGGAATGTTGTAAAAAGTAAATATTTGTCGTAAGTGGTCCGGTAATGTTAAAATGTCAAAGTTTGGGTAATTAGAAGTAGGGTCTACGTGATTAGGAATTAGAAATATTATATTGGTAATAAGGACAAGGAGTGAGGTCATAAATATTTTGTGTATTTTATTTGTAAAAAGTCTAAAAATGTGGAACCCATGTAAAATGATAAGGTTTATCTTATCTTAACAGATAAGCTTACATCTACGAGATAAGAGTTAAGGTATGGAATATGATTTGTCGAGTGGATTTCTTATCCTATCTTAGAGATAAGATGGATAAGCCTCGAAGTTCTATAAATAGAGAGGCTACCCCCTCATTTAGCATAAAAAGAAGTAGTGAGAAATATTGTAGGAAGTGTGCAAAGGAAGCCATCGCTTAAGGTGTGTTGAAGAAGCCATCAAGAGGTGTAATTGTAAAGTTTCTCCCATAGTCTTGTTGAAGTACCTCATGGGTGAGATTGTAACAATTTCATGTTAATATTATAATTTACTTTGATATTTCAGATTTGTCATCATTCCGTCTTATCATAGTCGATGGTATTCTTGTGTTCGGTTGTTGTTTTGTTTCCAGATTACATCCACCAAACTAAAGGCTATGCATTAGTAAATAATCATAGCACGAGGAGTTCCGTGAAGAATTATCATAGTGCCGGATTGGTGATGACATTTTGGTTCTGTTGCCGGGACCATTCCTCGTTGGTGGATTTTCTGGAGAGATATTCCCACTTAGTCAAAAATCAATTAGAGGGTAACCTTGTTTTTACTGTGCATAGTAGTTACCATGGTAAAGTCATTTTTACCATGAATAGTAGTTACCATGATAAAGTCATTTTTGCTGTGAATAGTATTTATCACAGTAAAGTCACTTTTTACCGTGAATAGTATTTACCATAGTAACTTCACTTTTTACCGTGAATAGTGTTTACCACAGTAAAGTCAGTTTTTACCGCAGTAAGTTAAGTTTTACCATAGTTTACCGTGGTCATTTCTATTTTACTGTAGAAAGGTGTAAAGTCACTTTCTAGTATAGTGATTCCAATTATTTGTGCACATAAGTCTTGTTAATTGTACTTGTGGGTTGGTATTTCACGGTGGTTACTTTTGAAAATGGGAAAGATTCCTGTTTTTTCAGCTCAATCTAATGAAGATGCTTCTTCTTTCATTCAAGAGTTTAAACGATCTTGTATTTGTAATGGCCTTATAAGAAGGGAACAATGGACTGAATTTTTCCTACCTTTTTGGATGGTTCAGCACTTAGGTGGTTTGAAACACTAGGTGATAATGTGAAAAATTCATGGGATTTATTAACTGAAAGTTTTCTTGAAGAATTTGGTGAACAACAAAAATATGCAAATCTCATGATCGAGATCACAAAGCTATCCCAAGGAGAGAAGGAGAAGATAAGGGATTATCATGCTCGTGTTCTAGAGCTAAGGAGGAAGCTCGATGCCCGATCCGGAAGGAAGGATTAGCGGATGGGTTGATGAATGGTGTGGATAATCTCCTCCTCAGTAAGCACTTCATTCTTGGGATGAAGCTAGAGATCAGACAACGAGTGAAGTATGACCGCCCAACTACCATTGAACAAGCAAAGGAGATTGCAAGAAGGCAAGAAGAAAGCATGGAAGAGGAGCCCAAAGAAATTGTGGCTAAAGTAGAGCCTACACCGCCTTTGGTCCAGAATCCACAACCACTCCCGATGAGCACAAATATTTCTCCTAGTACATCTCTTGAGTAAGAAGATCTGCTCAAAAGATGGGTCAGTTAACTATTAATCTTCTTCAAGGAAAGGAATTTAGTTCTCAGGGAGGAGATAGAGGTCCAAAAAGAAATATTTCTGAAGTTGTTTGTTATGGTTGTTATAAAAAGGGTCATTATAAGTATAATTGTCTAGATAGAGCTTCTACATCTGGTAAAGGAGATAATGATAAAGGAAAAACACCTGTGAATTCTTTTGATGTAGTAGATAAGAGCAGAAATAATGAAGTAGATGTGTTTGTAACAAAAAGAAAGAAAGAAAAAGATAATCAAGATGGAAATGATCCTAAGAAGATGAAAGAAGAAACTAGTAAGAAACATAGGAGAAGAAAGTTGGGTGTGCAGGATTTTCTGATTTCACAGGGGCAAGGACCATACTCCATCTTGGAAGATCTATCCAAAAGGCCTGCAAATATTACATATGGTCAACTCTTGGCTATGTCTTCTGAGAAGAGGCGGGAGTTGCGAGGTGGACTCAATGCTCGAAGAAGGAAGGAAGTTGAGGTCCTGTTTTGGAGGCAGAGGCAGATCCCTATGCTCCACAAGCTGAGGTATTATGTAATGGTATTTCAATTCATGATGTCTTAGTTGATGGAGGTGCTGCGCTTAATGTAATGACCGAAGTCTCAGAATGAATATGTTGGGTTTAAAAATTGATCGCCCTTCAACACTTATGTTAAGGTCATTAAATAAGGGAAAAACTAAACCAGAAGGTGTAGTTTCAAATGTGGCAATATCTGTTATGGGTGTTGTATGTGTGGTAGACTTTCAGGTGATGAAAAATGGTACTGTTGCATACCCAATGCTACTGGGAAGACCATGGCTAAGGAGAGTTCATGCAAGAAACTACTGGAATGAAGGTTTCATGACACTTGGACGTGGTAGAGAGAGGGTGAAGATAAACGTGATCCCTCGACATCATAAAGTAGAACCTGTGGATTCAAGTGATGAAACTGATGATTGGACATCCTCTGATTACTCTAGTACCAGTGAAGTGGACACTGAAGATGAAGAAAGCGAGGTGGATGTTTCAGTCATGGATATCCTTCTAGTCACACCAACTCATGACCCCATAAAATTATCTGAAGAAGAAGTTGATGATCGTCTCCAACAAATAAAGATTGGTGATGTTGTGATGGAGAGTGAGAAGGAATCCTACCTCCAGCTCTTTCGAAGGTACATACACCTATTCACTTTTGATTACAAGGAACTCCGTCAAGTAAGTTGGGTAGAACATTCTATTGAGCTGGTAGATGGTGCTAAGCCCATAAAGCAAATGCCATATAGAATGAATCCTAATTTTTCCAAGACTGTAAAAGAAGAAATAGATAAGTTGCTTGATGCAGATTCATATTTGCTATGGAGAATTCATAATGGGTTTCTCCCATTGTGATCTCAATAAAAAAGAATGGGAAGCTACGCATTTGTGTTGATTACAGGAAGCTCAATAAGGCAACAAAGAAGGATCATTACCCTCTTCCATTTTCGAGATCGATCTTGGGAAGTAGGTCGGCCGAGTGCTATAGTTTCATGATGATGGATATAGTGGCTACAATCAAGTTCGTATAGCGTAAAAGATCAGTTGAAGACCACTTTCACCACTCCTTGGGGAATGTTTTCTTATAGAGTTATGCCTTTTGGGTTGTGTAATGCTCCAAAACATTCCAAGTGTTTGATGAATAGGGTGTTTGAACCCTACATCGGGACCTTCATCGAGTATTTCGGATGATTTTTACATCTATAGGAGCAAGTTGGACCACCTCGCACTGATGGAGATAGCATTTCAAAGGTTAGATGAAGCACAAGCCTCACTAAACCCTACAAAGTGTGTCTTTGGATGTTCTAAAGGCGTTTTGTTAGGGCATGTTGTATCCAGAGATGGTATTGGTACTGATCCTGATAAAGTTTCAAAAATCAAATATTTACCATTTCCTATTAATAGAAGTAAGTTGAGATCATTTTTAGGCCATGTGGGTTACTATAGAAGGTTCATCAAGAATTTCTCAAAGATTGCACAGCCACTAACCCAATTCTTGAAGAAGGATGCTACTTATGAACCAGGAAATAAGGCGCATGAAGCTTTTGGACAACTGAAGGAAGCCCTGGTGTCTTCACCTGTTTTGAAGAATCCAGATTGGAGCAAGCCATTCATTGTGTACACTGATGCCTCAGATGCAGCACTAGGAAGTACTTTGAGCCAAAAGGATGAAAATAGGAATGAACATCTAATTTACTTTGGGAGCAGACAAATGAGCAATGTTGAGGTAAATTATACTCAGTAATCTGAAAAAGAGGCTCAAGCTATCATTTTTTTGTAAAAAGTTTAGAAATTACTTGCTAGAGTAAAAATTTCTAGTTGTAATGCAGACCATCAAGCTCTAAAATATATTGTAAATAAGCCTAACCCATCGGGAGGATAGCAAGATGGATAATTTTGCTACAAGAATTTGAATTTGATATTATAGATAGGCCAGAAAGAAGCATGTCAATGCAGATGCACTCTCTCGAGCCTATGATGGTTTAGGATCATCTTGTGATGATGATGATTTCCCGATGCAAAGATTGTTATCCCTCGACACAATCCCTAGTGAATACATAGATATTTGGAATTATCTCGAATGAATTCAAGTTTCCCCGATGGTGCCAATGCAAAGACTAAGAGAAAGATTACTCAAGCCAGGTCATCCATATTCTATTCTCGCATGGAGTATTATTTCGAATAGGACCGATGGACAAGACAAGAGAGCGAAATGGACGTGATCAAGGGAAGAAAGCTGCTAGAAGAATTCCACAATGGTACATGTGGAGGGCACTTCTCTAGACAACTTACAACAAGAAGGATCTTGGATGCGCAGTTATCACCGCCCACTCTTTTTAAAGATTGTTATAATTATTGTAAGACATGTGATATTTGTCAAACACATGGTAACCGTAAGACTTCATCAGCTCCATTATGTCCTATTCTTCCCTTGGTCCCTTTGAAAAGTGGGGAATAGACATCAGTAGGTCCACTTCCAACTACATCATGCCAAAATAAGTATATTGTAGTTGCCACAAATTATTTAACCAAGTGGGTTGAAGCTAGCCATTGAAAACATCTTCCATGGATGAAGTGGCAAGGTTCATGTATGAACGCATTGTCACCAGATTTGGTTGCCCATTAGAAATTGTAATGATCAAGGAAGCCACTTCATTAATGAGGTGGTAGAGCCCTAGTCAATAAGTTTTCTATTAAGCATAGGAAGGCAACAACATACAAGCCAAGCACAAATGGACAAAAGTGGAATGAACAAATTTTGTGTTGTGTCAAATTCTAGCAAAGGTGCAGCCTTGCAGTACATAAATGGGATAAAAGGATTCATGCAACATTGTGGGCATATAGGGCAACATCAAAGTCAGCAACAAGATACTCCCATTTCAGTTGGCCTATGGCATTGATCCAGCTTCTTCCTATTGAGTTTGATATTCCCACCGTAAGAGTTATGAAAATGAAAGGATGGATGAAAGTGATTCAAGAAAAGAAAGGTTAGTACATCTTCATTTGCTGGAGGAAATGAGAGAATCAGCAAAGGATACAAGCCATAAGAAGAAAATGAAGCAGAGAGTACTTTGATCAAAAGATCCGGTGGTCTCCATTTCATGTGAATGACTTGGTTCTAGTATATGATTCCGTATACAAAAAAGAAGACAGAGAAAATTTCTTCCAAAATGGATGGGGCCCTACAAAATAGCAGAAAGTGCATGAAAATGGTAATGCACTGACCGGAGGAATTGATGGCACTCCCATTACTGAAATGGGTCAACCACGACAAGTTGAATATTTTCCAAGCACTGAAGAATCTACTCCGAGGACGAGTAGAAGCTAGAAGGGGGAAGATGTCGACACTAAAATTTTCCTCCATAATTTCTATTTCATTAATGTATGTATTAGGAATAGGATGTTGTTAAGTATAATTAGTAGTAGCATCTCGATAGAAGATAACGGCGCCACAAGACGGTGCGCCAATAATGTGGAATACGGTAATCCAAAGTACAATAGGAATGTTGTAAAAAAGTAAATATTTGTCGTAAGTGGTCCGGTAATGTTAAAATGTCAAAGTTTGGGTAATTAGAAGTAGGGTCTACGTGATTAGGAATTAGAAATATTATATTGGTAATAAGGACAAGGAGTGAGGTCATAAATATTTTGTGTATTTTATTTGTAAAAAGTCTAAAAATGTGGAACCCATGTAAAATGATAAGGTTTATCTTATCTTAATAGATAAGCTTACATGTACAGATAAGAGTTAAGGTATGGAATATGATTCGTCAGAGTGGATTTCTTATCCTATCTTAGAGATAAGATGGATAAGCCTGGAAGTTCTATAAATAGAGAGGCTACCCCCCTCATTTAGCATAAAAAGAAGTAGTGAGAAATATTGTAGGAAGTGTGCAAAGGAAGCCATCAGTTAAAGGTGTGTTGAAGAAGCCATCAAGAGGTGTAATTGTAAAGTTTCTCCCATAGTCTTGTTGAAGTACCTCATGGGTGAGATTGTAACAATTTTATGTTAATATTATAATTTACTTTGATATTTCAGATTTTTCATCATTCCGTCTTATCATAGTCGATGGTATTCTTGTGTTCGATTTGTTGTTTTGTTTCCGATTACATCCACCAAACTAAAGGTCATGTGCATTAGTAAATAATCATAGCATGAGGAGTTCCCAGTGAAGAATTATCACAAAGGCTCGGATTGGTGATGACAAGATCTATAAGTAGATCTTCGTGGTTTTGAGTATTCATGTAAACTAGAGGATTCTGTGTAGTAGGTATTTTCCCATAATTATGTGGGTAGGAAGGAGTTCACGCTTGCCCTGCGTATGAATTCTACGTATTTTGGGCAAGCTCTAACTCTTTGACTTTGTCTACCAAAGCTGAAATGACATCACTCATTGATGGGCGGTGCCATACTCAGTGTACCTTTTGTTGAACCCTCGAGTTTGTTGAGGAGTATGATATCCTGCTATGAATTGTTCACGATGTTGCCACCCCTCATTGGCAATATTGTCGATTAGTGGCGGGGTAGCATTATTGTTTTGAAGTAGGACATCACCTTGTCCTTGCAACCTATCGAAAGATTAGTTCATGTTACGAAGTCTCGTTCACTCCTAGCATATCGTGCTAAATAATCCTCATCTAGATGGGGGAGTTGATTGGATTGCATGCTAATGGGTTGTCGAAACAATACCCAAGGAGATGAAATTTCTTCACTAGTGAAAGTCATGTTATTTGAAATTTATTGTTTGAGGGGATAGGTCTGAGTGACCTGGTCAAGTTCCTCAATACATACAGAGGAACCAACATTGGTTCCCTGAAGTAGAGGGTTTTGAGCAGATGAGTGGTTTTCAGCCCATGTTGAAAGTGAAGATGATTGTTGTGGTATACTTGATTGGTAATGGTACATGTCAAAACCTGGGATGGGCCGACCATACTCATCATATCCCGACATATTCGAGGGGTATAAGAATACCTGAGAATAAAGGATGGACGAAGAAAGTGGAAATGTTTAGAGACTAGCTCTTCATGTTGGGTTCACTAATTTGTACGACGAAAATCAACACGTGACCTTCTTTGCACCTGACCTCCCGAGGTCATGCTAAGATATCTAGTATAGAATGATTGTGAATGTGAGTGTGGTGACATGGATCAATCTAATTGGGCAATATTATATCTTCAACATGCAATTTCGGGATATGCATGTCTAAAGCAAAGAATTCTCTCCTAACTTGAAGTGGTGTGATAATTTTGTTTGAGATAATAACCACTCATAGACTCCAATCAATGTTGAGCTCGACCGAGATTCTATTCACTAGTTGTTGAACACACAAAAAATGACTTGTGGGTGCATTGTATAGATTTCCAGACAAGGTCATGGAAGTAAGAACAAGATGCGCGATGAATCCACAGGTATTTACGGGCAATTTTCTGGTCTTTTCCAGAAAGTCTTTGCCTGGTTGGCTGCTATGTTCAGTAAGGAAAGTTGTGAAATAATATCCGGTGGAAGTGGTGAAGATCTGAATACTAATGTATGCTAACTAGCATCAATGTCTAACTAACTGGTAGGCCCATTAGGTTATGGGACCCGAGGATCAAAACCAAAGACTAGTGGAGGTCAGGCCCTTGGATGGTCATACGCGTAATCAAACCCCGCTACTAGGAGATTCTAATAGTTGTAGGCTTGATTATAAACTATGTTTAGTGTACTGAGTTGTTCTATCTTCTCAACAAAAGTTTCACGTGTGCATAAGATTGTCAAACGTAAGCTGGTGTCAATGTCAGTTACCAATTCTAGCCCATTGGGTTGTGGGATCAATGGATCACAACTGTATATATTTTCCTGTTGTGGACCATTGATGGTCATATAAAATGAAATGAAATGACTTTTAATAAGAAAACTAATTACTTTTGAAAGAGATCTAATCTATGGTTTTGGATTTTTCACAATATTTTGGATCAAAACAATAAAAGAAAACTAACCTATCAAAGGAAATATTTTTGTTCTTTTCTAATCTTTAAGCAATGTGTTCTAATCTAACAAATAAACTAAAGATAAGTAGTCAACCAAATGTAGTTGGTTACTTGTGCAAATATATGAATCTAATCTAAATCAAACAACCTAATCTGATCAAAATCTTCCAAACCGCACCTCAGAGGTGAAGAACAAATGATGACCTTGAAAGGGGTATTGTCCCTCATAACTTTCCTGGTAATGTTAAAAGGCAAACTTACTGAAATGAATGATTCTCTACTCTATTTGATATGAATAATTTTCTACTCTATTTGATATGAATGATTTTCTACTCTATTTGATATGAAATTGACAATTCAACACACAAGGCAAACAAACACACAATTCCAACCTGGACAAGCAAGAGCTTTGGAAAATCTAGTTGTGTTTGTATCTGTCCCCTCAATATGTTCCTTTCTTTCTCTGAGTGTTCATGTGAGTCCAAGGGATTGGGAATGAAAGAACAACAATAAGAGGATGGTGCTTGAGTAATGGCACTTGATGGTAGTCTAGATGCAATGCAGGTAGAAGAGAGATAACACAAGAGATCAGAGCTTGGCTATGCAATTCCTAGCAAGATCGTAGTAGCAATACAATGCAAGATACACAAAATTCTTAGGCCTTTTGCTTGAATACAAGCATGAAATATATAGGAATGGAGGATGGGAGGTGCCTTCATGCACAAGGAAAGAAGGAGAAGTTCCAACCAATTAAATCTATTTAAAAATAGGAGGAAGGATAACCAAGCAATCAAAGCTAATTTTAGACAATTCGGCTCACGAATGCATGTAAAAAGTGAAATTAAGTGAACCGTTGCATGTTAAAACATATGTGAGGAATCTAGAAAAGTGGGCAGGACTATCACCTTATGCAGGGTATGGCGGTTTTAGGACCACCACCCTACCTTGGCGGCGGTTTTAGAACCGCCACCCGGCAGCAGTGGTGAGCCTTGGAACTAAAGGCTAAAACTTGCATAAAAAGAGGTAGAAAGCTAAAAGCAAAGTGTGGGAAGGTTGAGTAAAGACATGTAGGCAACAAATATACATTGCGAATGGAAATTGAAGATCGAACACCTTCTTGAAAGGACCTAAATCATCATTGGGTATTTTCTTAACCTTTTCTTGACAATGTAACACATGTAATTTTGGGTGCGTGTGTCCCCCACTAGCCAATCCTAGGTCAAGAAATCACCCCATCCCGTGAATTGTGAAATTTTAATAGTCTCACTTTTTGTGGAAATGGAATGATGGTTTGCCCCACTTGAGTGGGTACGCCCCAAGATACATGTAGTATAAAGATAGGGGTAAGATAAGAAAAAAATTATCAAGGATCAATGCTTCAGAGGTTTCAACTTGAATAGAATGGAAGGTTGTCAGCAAAGGTTAAATATGATAAAAGGGATTACTTAATAATAATTAATCTTTTAATTAATTATTATATGGATGATGTTGGGATATTTGTGGAATAGGTTAATCGTAATTAACCATTTTGACATTTTATATGTCTACATTTTACCCCTCAAGTGGTATTGCATGATAAATGACATTTCAAAGAAAAATAAGATAATATGTTAGGATGGTGATATGATGATATGATGCCCTCGAGGGGTTAGGCGGGGAGGAATGAGTTGGGTAACCACTCGAAAAGAGGAGAGGCCCAAGTTAGTAAATGAGAGAGGATGAGATGATGAGAATATTTGAGGATGTAGAGGATTAAGATTAGAGGATTAGAAGATATGAGGATTAGAGGGATAGGAGATTAGAAGAATAAGAGAGAGGATTAGAGGAATAGAAAACTAGAAGAGAGGATTAGAGGAATGGGAGATATTGGATTTTTGAGATATTGGATGCCCCAAAGCATGTATGACAAGGGTGAAGATTTAGGATTTTGGATGAGAGGATGTTGGATTTGAAGATGTTGGATTTAGAGATGTGGATTATTTGAAGACGTTGGATTTAGAGATGTTTAATTTTGAGATGCTTCAATCCAAGGGGGTAGGATGGAAGATTTGGGATTTAGATGTGAGGATGTTAGATTTGAGGATGATTGATTTGATCTAAAGGATTATAAGATTAAGAATGTTTGTATGCGAGAATGAGGATTAGTCGTTGCATCAAAGATGTCCCAGCTAGGGGTGATGATTTTGGATGTTGGATGCAAGATGATAAAATTTGATTGGGGGTATTGATTGATTTATATTGGATAGGAGGATGAGGAGGTTAGATAGTTAGTTAGTCGATGATGAGGATTGAGTATGGAAGATAATAAGTTTAAAAGATGATGATAGAAGGGAGTGTGCTACCATAAAGTGCCCATTATTATCATCATTAGCAATTGTGATTAATGTGGCATAGAGCAAGATGCACCAAGGTATTAAGACCATGATGACGTAATTGCCAAATGCCCCTGTCCTCATATCATTAGATAGATTGATATAATGATGGTCCTCATATCATTGGACCGAAAAAGTGGCCTTGTATCATCGGCCGTGCAAAATAAAAATAAAGAAAAGAGGCCTCATATCATCAACCAAAATGTAAAAACAAACAAACACAAGTAAAAACACACACATTGCATTTTTTTGTATTTTAACTATTTTGTGAATGTTTTGATTTTTAGATTTTTAGATTTTTGATGTTGAGATTATTGGAAGTGGGATGTTTAGATTATTTGATGTTGGATGTTGAGATTTGGATTTGGGATGTTTAGATTATTGGATGTTGGATGTTGAGATTTTGGATTTGGGATGGGGGAATGGTTGAGATTAGGTAAGATGAAAGGATTCATGATGAGTTATCTCACGAGGGATGAGAAGGGATGAAAATTTCTCCTATAATTCCCAAAGTGTGTTTTTTAGTATGATGGGGGAAATTGGAAGGCCGATAGGATAATGATGGGTTGATTGGCTAGGTTTAGATGGGATGGAGGATGGGAGATAGATATATAGGATGAGAGATGTGGTATAGGTTAAGATGGGGGATATGGAAGATGATAAGATATTCCCCGGGTATAGGGAAGATGGATTGAGGGATAGATGTGGTGTGCCCCATGTGTAAAGTAGGGTGGTTTGTGTGGATGGATGAATGTGTTCGATTTTACCTAGGTGTAGGGTAGGATGGGAAGTGAGGGGCATATAAAATGGATGATGCCCTAGTGGATGGTAGTAAGGCTACCCAAATTCATGATGATGACAATTGAAAAGGGACATGTGGGGGATTGGATGAAAAGGAAAGGATCATCGTCCACCCATGAATGTTTGAGCTAAGGGAAAAGGATGTGGATGTGATGGATGGAAGGAAAATAACATCGGTGATGAAAAAGATGAACTTAATGACACATGTCATAAAGAAATAGTTAGACTTAAAAAAGTGTGACCAAGGTTCAAACAATACTTGGCAACATGTAAGCCATGTCTCTTCTAGATCAAAGTGTGTAGGTTGTGATGGTTAATTATTGCTTGATGTGAAGACTTAATGGGTAGTATGTGGCGACGACAAAATAGCTAATTAATAGAGAGTGATTAATTAAAATAGGTGGATAGAGGGCGAATGGAAGGATTATTGGAGCAATAAGCTTGTCACATAGGAAATAATATTATGATATTGTATTCAAAGCATAATTACAATCAATACTAAGGCTAATAAATAGCCATGGAAATAGAAAACGGACCTCCTACAAACCAAGAAGTCACACAGCCAAACAACCTATAAATATCATTAAGGTATAACAAAAATATATTGTTGAAATAATATAACAAACCTATATTATTAATAATGAGTTACAATGTAACTCATATTAATAATATTACAATATATGCACTTATTAATAATGAGAGCACTATAATATTTTCCTTACATTCCCCCTTAGTGCGAACATGGGGAAAACACCATTTTCAACCAAGCAGCATGCCACTCCATAGCCTACACATGGTCTCGATCCTCAACATTGACTGTGGGAACTACATCATCTAGGGACCGTTCAACCTATTAGATGAATACATGAATTGGGACCGTTCAACCAATTCACATCAACCATCAAATCAATCTGATCAAGAACACTTCCTACTAATAGTATCAATGGTACAAATCATTATCATCATGGGGGACACACAAGCACTTGCACTGCACACAGGAACAAGGATGCTCATTTATTCTTATTCATCACATAAAACACAAAGATGTCACTAAAGCAATTTGCAGCCTCTGAGGTAGTGACGAACTAGAGGATGCTGATTTTCCTCCACGCCTCCGTTGCCTCCATCCTCCAATAAGAGGATAGATGCTCAATATAGATAATATTCATCACTTGAATAATTAATAGGTTCATTGTCACTTGCAGGATTATAATAATCATCCCAATCTTCTTCAACAGCTAAAGCCTTTTGTTCCAACTTATCATCTAAGAGATCTTGAGCTCTTTTCTTACAATTCACAAAACCATGTCCTAGTTGTTTACAATAATGACACAAAAGACATTTCTTTGATGATACAAACTTTTTTTACCTTTTTGGAATGATGATTTATTGTTTGCAACCATGAAAATTTCTTGTTCTGGTACAGACCTTTTGATTTTTTCTTCCTCATCAAGCAACGAGGAAATTAAATTTTCCAAACTAGGATTGATCTTACTAAGAGTAAAAACAATACTCGAATATTCTTTTGGCAAACTATTTAGTAAGATTGCTTTAGCATATTCTCCATCTACCTCTGCTTTTATTCCTGCTAATTGATTTAAAATGGATCGAAACTTACTGATATGTTGAACCATATTGTCATTTTCTCCCATCTTTAGCCCAATTTTTTTTTGCTTCAACACCATTGCTGCACTACCTGCTTGAGATCCAAATAACTTGTTCAATGTCACCCAAATGTTATTATATGACTTGGTTAGATCAAAATGATGCAAATATGCATCGGAAAGACCAAAGGTGATAATTTCTATTGCTTTTCGATCCTTACTTTCCCATTTTGCTGCTTCATCTGCATCATTCGATTTTTTAATTTTTCCTTCGACAATGTCTCATAAGTCTTTATCAATCAATTGTAATTGGGTTTGGACTTGCCATGTATGAAAGTATTTACCTTCAAACCTTTCAATTAAATTCAATTTATCCATTTGACTCTATGGACGTCGGATCCTCCGATAATGCGCCCTTAGAAAAAAATATTGAATTTTACTTTTGACACGAACACAATCTTAACAATGAACAATGCTTGGTCAAAATGAAAGGAAACTCAAAACCTATTGTCTGATTATAAACAACCAAACACAATTTTGGAAGATTATGCATGAAATGAATTCACCTAATCAACAATATCTAGCTGCCTTAACATAATAGAGAGAAAAAACTGGTCGACTTACAAATCCTATCTGCATGGGCCGATCTTTTTGGCTGATCTGCATGATTTTTAGATCTAATGCAACACAAATAGGAGTTGATCAGTGAAAACTCCAAAATGACTGCACATGCCCACAAATTCAGGTATATGTTCAAACTACTAATGTCTTGGCAGAATCACGTCGTGGCTGAGTGACATAGAAATCAAATATTAGGAGAAGGATGCACATTTTCCTGACATCGATCTTCCCTTATTGATGTTTGAAGCCTGTCTTCTCATGCAAGTGCTTCCTAGATGGGCCTGTCCATTACAGACTTGGTAGGATTTGATGCACACAAAAAATGTGGCGCCTTTCTAGACTTGTGCCACTAAAAATTCTTCATGCACGTTGGAGTGATGAATTCGAGGAGGATGAATGCTTATTTAGAGACTTCTAGCGAGGTCCAGGCTGACTAGTCTTCTCTCGAGCTTGAAATGTCAATTAAATATCTATTGTAGAGAAAAAACAATAGATCTAAATCCATTTGCTTTGAGAGTGCAATGTACGGAAATAACTCAATCAATTTACCCCACTTTAATTCAAGATTCCATAACTTCACAAACCTACTCTAATGCCAAATATTGGAGCAACAAGCTTGTCACATAGGAAATAATATTATGATATTGTATTCATCATAATTATAATCAATACTAAGGCTAATAAATAGCCATGGAAATAGAAAACCGACCTCCTACAAACCAGGAAGTCACACAACCAAACAACCCGTTAATATCATTACGGGTATAACAAAAATATATTATTGAAACAATATAACAAACCTATATTATTAATAATGAGTTACAATGTAACTCATATTAATAATATTACAATATATGCACTTATTAATAATGAGAGCACTATAATATTTTCCTTACAAGGCTAAGTCATGCATTTCTCTACTACCATCTAAGCATCCATAGCCACTTGACGGAGATGCATTTTATTTTTTTCACAACATTACTCTACTGCCAACAAAATGTCCATAGCCATGGTAGAAATTCTAGAAACACCCCTAGAGAGAGTCTTGAGGTGGATTTTATTTGATATTTTTAATTTTTATATGATTTTTTCTTTTTGATATTTGGATTTTTTTACATAAAGTTGTTCCACTCTCTTGAGAACTCTCAAGGGTTAAGAATCATTAGTGGCTTGATCAAGCTGATCAAGTGTTCAAATGAATGGATTGGAAGAGGATATGAATGGATAAGATTGTATTATATGTAAGGGGATTTGGATTTTGGATGGAAGGAGGATGCGTGGGAAGGAAAGAACATCTGTGCATAGGTGATGAATTATGTGCTCAATCCATTTTTAGGTGTTTGTTATTTGTGGGTTGAGCTGTTGGGATGGTGGGATAAACAAAAGGAGTGGTAGAAATGGGTTGTGATGGAGTAGTGGGAGGGATGTTGTTAGTGTTAGGTTTATACCCTAAGCCTAAATGACCTAGATTTTGATGAAGGGAGATGGGTTCACGAATGCCTTGTTCATGGATTCCTAAGCCTTTGCCTTGATGTTTCATATTAGCGAATATATTTTTGGCTATAGGATATGAAGTGGATGGGGAGGATGATGCCATGTGGTCATCATAAGACTAAGGGGTTGTAGTTTTTTCATCCGCTAAGAGGCCAGACTTAACAAAGGATGGGAGGTGAGATTTGTTTTGGTTTTTGGTTGGTGAGGGGTGTTTGGATATACGATGAGATTTGGATGGTTGAAAATGTTTGGATGTTGAGTGGGATTTGGATGGTGGATGATGGTTAGGGATAGGATTAGGATGGAAATGTGGTGGATAAATAGGTACAAGGATAAGAATTCTTTGGTTAATGAGGTTTTGGACATAAGAATAAAATTACATGCAATGATTGGTTGAATGTCCATGGGTGTGATGGAAGTCACAATAGTAATGTTCCCGATACCAAGATGGTTTGGGAAGGTTTTGATTGTGTGATTTGATTAGGGGATGGATGATCATGTTGAAGGTTTTTAGATGATGGAAGATGGTGGTCAAGGATTCTCCTAAAGGAGTGAAGTGGTTTGGGTTAAATGGTTTTGGGGGAGTAGGAAGTAAAGGTGCAAGATTAGGTGGATTATGAGATGTTTGGTTGATTTGGATTTATGAGTTGGATTAGAAGATTAAGTGGATGGATTAGGCCCAAGGGGCGAAGTAGATGGTTCAGCTTGGAGGTTGAAGTAGATTTGGTTGATTTTAGATTGGTTGGAGTATGTGGTTTGAGGTAGATGGTTTTGGATTAGAATTAGATTATTTGGGATTAGTAGTTGTAGATGAAGGGAGTGAGGTAGATTTATATGAAGGGAGGGGGTATATTTAGATGAAGGGGATGGGTGTGATATGGGGGTCACATTAGATTTGGGTGATGGATGTGGTATATGGACCACATTAGAGTTGGTTGATTTAGGGGATGAAGTAGATGAAGGTGTCATATCAACCTCATTAGATTGGGTAGGAAATGGTTTGGGGATAGGATTTGGATAGGATTTGTTAGGTTTAAGAGTTGGTGATTTAGGATTCAATTCGGATGTTTTAGAATTTGGGATTGGGGGTGATGAAATGGGATTAGAAGATAGGATAGTTTTAGGTTTAGGTGATGAAGGGGTTAAGATAGGATTAGGTGTAGATGAAGAGGATGAGGGTGGTATAGGAGCCACATTAAATGGATGAGGATTGAGAGTAGAAGGGGATGAGGGAGACTTAGGAGTCACGATGGATAAGATAGTTTTGATAGGATTTAACATATTTGATGGAGGGGATGAAATAGGCTTAGCGTTTGAATTTGATGGTGGATTAAGGGGTGTAGGACCATCTAGGAAAAATTCGTAGGATCGAGATAGGGATGATGAAAATGACGAGGATGAAGGACTAAGATGAGATGTGAGAGATAATACTTTTCGGTTAATTTGTGAAGATTGTTGTGGATATGTGAATGAGACTTGATGATAGGTTTGACGATGATTAAATTTAGGAGTTGAAGTGTTAGATGATGGTGGATTATTTGCATAAGTTTTGATGGTAGAAGGTGTTGGTTATGATGATTGATAGGGGATTCTCAGCAAATGGGGTTTGGGATGGTTGTGCATGTTTAGGATTGGTGGCTATATTAGTAAGAACATAAAGGAGGCTGATGGGTGTCATTATTCCCTTAATTTAATCAACTCATTGTTGATGTCATATTCAAACCAGGGGTGTGTTTGAAGCTATATGCAACAAGAGAAATCTCAGTGAACTAGTAATTGATTATAGATATTTATTATTTTTATTTTCTAGGGGTTTAAAGTGTCTTAAGATTTCCCGGCCAAAGCCTTATTAAAGCTAAACTATAAGAAACTTGCTGAAATAAACACACATTGCTGAAATGAACAAATCTTGCGTAAATTGAACACACACCTGAAATAAACACACTACTAGGAATAAACACACTTTGAAAAATTAAACACACTTTGAAGATGTTGTTTAAAATGTTGTTGAGGAAATAAGAACATATACTAGAGCACTGCAGTAGGGATAATAGATAGCCTATGCAATGATTTTAATTGAAAATCAAAAGTACTTACAGTAATCAGCAAATAATAGATTTATACAAATTACTTGAAAATATAAATACCAATAGAATAAAAGATAATTTTTCTTGGAGGAGTGGGCCCTTACTCCACCTTGAATCAGGAGTTAACACAATATGTTAACACAATATTGTTCGTAACGCCCTATGGAACTTCGGTCAATACTCTAGGCTTCACAATAATTTAGTGTGGTGATATGGGCCGACTAGGTAGTATTAAAACTCCTAGTCACAATAATGCCTATTTAAATAAATAGGTCTTCACAAATTTATAATACGCCTACAAAAATAGGTCTTATCAAAATAAAACTCCCCTCACTTGCTCGGTCTTCCTCAAGCTCTTGATTTGAGCTTCCAAGTTGTGCATGTATACAATGCAAAGGGTCTCCTATTTATACCCAAATGGGGCCCTTAAATAATGCATTGAAAAATTATCCCATGGTGGGCGGCATGTTTGTCTAAGTGGGTTATATCCCACATTCTCCTCCTTAAATCCTTGTTACAAATTCCACGTGATATGGATGCATTAAAAAGTGGGTAATATCCCACATGAGATGGCTTTTTATTTTGCTAAGGTTTTAATAAGCCTTAGCCTTACCTCCTTTCACATGGGCTTCTCCACGCATGGCCTATGTATTGGCCCCCACCACTTATCCACTACATGGATGCTTGGATATTAAGGTTTGGCAGATTATGTATGGGGTGGCTGCATTAATGTTTGGATATTAATGCATGGATATTGATATGTGGAGGTTGGGATATATATATATATATATATATAGCATTGAAATTGGCATAATGCGTGGTCTTTGGCATAATGTGTGGAAAATAATTACAAAGTAATATGAAATTTGACCCAAATGAAGTATGATGAATAAGACCACCTGTCGACCCATGATTGGAAAATTGAACTCATGGTGGCAAGCCATGTGGTGGTTTGAGGACCCACCATGTCGGTGATAATATAATCGCCTCATGGTGGTGGGCTCCTCCGTAACAAAAAGTTGAGCCTCTTGTTTCGCAGTGCTATTCCATTTTATGATTGTCGAAGACCTGGTGATGAAAACCTCTCCAATTTTTTTGCCACGTATCATAGTGTGATTGGTCCAATATTGACATGTTGACCATAGTTGACTTTCTCGTTGACTAAACTTTGACTAGACATAACTAGAGCTCCCAATGTCCGTTTATTGTGTTCTTATAGTCATCAGAAATATCTCGAAAATATATTCTACATTGACATAATTTAGGGATGTTTAGGGAAATTTTGATATCAAAAATGATCCCCTTATCAAACCTCCCCATTGAGAAAGGCTTTTTATCCCTTTCCGCAGTAGATACCCATGATGGCATCTTCATAGAACAAAGTTCCGACTTGACGTCAATGCCAACGGTGATTCAACTACCATTCTACTTGCTTGCATCCACAATGCCTCTACACGCAATGACGATCCGAGCTGATTTTTCCCAAGCTTAAAAATGGTGACTCCAACCCCGATGCATGGTCAACCTTTACCTCTACATGGTACGAAGCCTCTTATCGACGATGACTATTAGGTACCATTCTACCGCACGATCACAATGCCTCTACACGCAGAATGAATTTTTGACTTGGTGTTAGATGTCAACATGTGTTCAACTACCATTCTATTGCATGGTCACAATGCCTCTACACAGAATGAAGTTCTGAGCTGATCTCTACCGTTTCCTACACATGTGGGTGATGATCTCCAAGATTAATATGAGATAAATCATGTATCCAAGATGCAATAGGTACTCACAAGATGATTAAGAGATATGTTTGGAGTATTACTTAAATTTTCTAAGTAAGAAAATCCAATGAGTATTTTAAACTTTTCTCTCAAAATTTTCTCACAAAATCTGATCTCCAAACAAATATTGCATACTATTCATCAATTTAAATTATGAAATATATAATTGAAAAATTGTTGACTTACCCATTTTAAAGGACTTTCACTTTCAGGTATTACCTGGTCCTGAGTTGACTTGTCAACTGGTGGTGGATTAGGAACCTCTTTTACCTTTGCAATAGGTTTCCATTCAATCTTTGTCTTGCGATAACTCGATGGTGAGATGGATGCGCTTCCGAAATTGTCCACCCGATGCCCATTCCTTTGGTAATGAGAAAAAATTCCTCTTAATCTCCTTCTTCTGGGATGAGGAACTCTTTCTACTATTTCTCGACTATGCATGATGAGATTGGTCTTTCTGATTTTCCGTGTTCTTGATGAATGACGTCAACTTTTTCATCAATGTCCTTCTCTTCTAGCATCTAGCTACATAATGATTATGCGATCTATAAAAGTACATGGAAAGGAATTCCACACATCTTCTAAAAATCATAACCATACTTCTTAAGCTAAAAAAGTGGATCAAAAGTTTTATTGTGCTTATGATTATGGAAAAAATTGAGGTGGAATCTCATTACCTCTTCGCTGATTTCTCTTACCACATCCCGCTTGTGATGACAAATCACAACTTTCCTCAAGCTCCTAATCTTCTCAGACTAGTGGGGTATTCACTTTGCTTTCGAGAGCTTGTCTCACATCAACGTTCTTGGAGAATTCTCGTAATATCCATTCTTGCACTAGGAAAACCTAAACCTGCAAAATGAGGACGATCCTCGACCTGTATTGGGTTAGCAATGCCTTGGCCATTTTTACCAAGGCCTCTTCCATCAAATCCCATTTTATATAATAATTTGGATCCAATGCCTCTAGTATTCTTTTCAAACAAACCAAAGACTTCATTACCTGAATCCAAAAGCGAATGGCAAGAAGAAGAAGATTTCGGTGGTGAACAACTTACAGTGCAATTATCTGCCATAGTCTTTACATCTGAAGTTGAAGGTATTTCCTTTCTCTGATCACCACACTACAACCTTGCCAAGATCTCATCCTTGGTTTGCAGTTCTAATTTCAAGTGAGCATTCTCCTCTTCCAAGGAGTAATACATTGATCACATGAGAGAGTTCTCTTCCTGGATTTGGTGATTATAAGCTTCAACCTCATTGAGCTTCACTTGTTTAGACATCTTGCCCATAGTGCACTTGTACCCTATTCACACAAACTGAACCAACTGCACTAACTTGAAGCAATCACTCTATTAATCAGATTCACTGAAAGTAAATATGGAGCTAAACCAACTCTGATACCAAACTTGATCCGAAAATAGACCAATTTTTTTATCTACTCGATCTTCGAACCCTTGTAGGCTTATCAAATTACCGTTTAATTTTTACCCCATTAAAATCAACTTAAAATAATGTAATAAGTATGACACTTTGCAAAAGGGTTGATTACGGAGTTCGGCAATTGCCTATGTCGTGGGTTCTTTCAACCATTCAACTAGTCAAAACTTGTAAGTTACAATAGCACTTTCACAAGAAAACCTAATGGATACTATTAAGAAGTTTCTTAGAAGAATAACCAGAGACCTTTAGATGACAAAGGTGAAATATAACACCTGACTTCCCTTTCCCGCGTATTTGGCAAGCTATATGGCACCAAATCCATTGTTTGAAATCTGCGATCTCGATCGGCCTTCCGACGCTTCGTAACGCCTGGGACATGGAACTCGGTCGATACTCCAAAGCTTCACAATAATTTAGTGTGGCACTATGGGCTGACTAGGTAGTATTAAAACTCCTAGTCACAATAATGCCTATTTAAATAAATAGGTCTTCACAACTTTATAATAAGCCTATAAAAATAGGTCTTATCAAAATAAAACTCTCCTCCACTCGCTCGGTCTTCCTCGAGCTCTTGCTTTGAGCTTCCAAGTTGTGTGTGTCTACAATGCAAAGGGTCCCCTATTTATACCCAAATGGGGCCCTTAAATAATGCATTAAAAATTATCTTAAGGCTATTAAAAGCCTTACCATGGCACATATATGTGTTTATTTCCCATGGTGGGTGACATGTTTGTCTAAGTGGGTTATATCCCACATTCTCCTCCTTAAATCCTTTTATAAATTCCACGTGATGTGGATGCATTAAAAGTGGGTAATATCCCACATGGGGCGGATTTTTATTTTTCTAAGGTTTTAATAAACCTTAGCCTTACCTCCTTTCATGTGGGATTCTCCATGCATGGCCTATGTATTGTCCCCACTCGCTATCCACTACGTGGATGCTTGTATATTAAGGGTCAAGAATTATGTATGGGGTGGCTGCATTAATTTTTGGATATTAATGCATGGATATTGATATGTGGAGGTTGGGGGATATATATCAAGTTGAAATTAACATAATACATGGTCTTTGGCATAATGTGTGGCAAATAATTACAAAGTAATATGAAATTTGACCCAAATGAAGTATGATGAATAAGACCACCTATCGACCCGTGATTGGAAAATAAAATTCGTGGTGGCAAGCCACATGGTGGTTTGAGGACCCACCACCACTTATCGACCCGTGATTCGAAAATAAAATTTGTGGTGGCAAGCCACGTGGTGGTTTGAGGACCCACCACGCCGGTGATAATATAATCGTCCCTCATGGCGGCCGTGCTTACCTCTGTAACAAAAGTTGATCCTTTTCATCGGGATATTTTATTTTACAATTGTCAAGACCGGAAGTGAAAACCTCTCCAATTTTTTCACCAATGCCCTTTGCCACATGTCACAATGTGATTGGTCCAATATTGATCTATTGACCAGAGTTGACTTTCTCGTTGACTGAACTTTGACTAGACATAACTAGAGCTCCCAATGTCCGTTTGTTGCATTCTTATAGTTGTCAAAAATCTCTCGAAAAGATATTTTGCACTGATATAATTTAGGGATGTTTAGGGAACTATTGATATAAAAAATGATCCCCTGATCAAAAGTAGATATGAAATTTAGAAAACTAGTTAGACATACAACTGTTGGTCTCACATATGTATTTTTGATTGGAAGGCCCCTTCTTTACTCCATAACCAAATTTTGATAGAATAAGGAGATTCCCATTGATTCTGGAACTTTGGAGAAGTTCCAGAACCAAAGGGAAACCTTCCAGAACTAACTGCTAAAGTTCCAGAGCTAAGTGATAAAGTTCCTGAGCTAAGTGACCAAGTTTTGAGCCGAGTGACAGAGTTCCGCAGCTAAGCCAAGCATTGTGGGTCAGACATACCCAAAAATGTAGGTACTTTACTACCAAAAAGAGGTTACGAAACCCGGGTTCATTTTAAGAGACCTCCTGGAAATCGAGGTGGAGAATACCTGGCGAATATCCCCGGAACCGGTTTCACGGGAAGGTGAATTTTTTGGGGGTTGTATGAAAAATTTCGCCTGATTATCAAGCACTACGACGTAAGGTCAGTAGACGCGTGACGGATATTTTGTCGCCGCTGTCAAAAAATGCAAGGACGCTGCGTCAAAGACCTTAGTGACGCGTGCGCCACTAAGGTCTGTTGACGCGCGTCACTAAGGTCTTTTGACACGCGTCACTGCATTTTTGACGCGCGACAACAAAATATCCTGTCGCGCGTCTGCAGCCTCCGACCTCTGCTTTCTCATCAAAAAATCTCCATGTCGCACATCAACAAACTCTTTGTCGTGCGTCTGCTATGCGTCAATATCTATTGTACCTCCTTGTCATGCGTCAAAAAATGCAAGTGACGCTGCGCTCAACAGCCTTAGTGACGCCGCGTGTCACCGCACTCCCAGTGACGCGCGTCACTAAGGTCTATTGACGCGCATCACTAAGGCCTGTTGACGCACGTCACTAAGGCATCAACAGGCCTTAGTGACGCATGTCAATCAGCTGCACCTTAGTGACACGCCACTAAGGTCCGCTGATGCACGCCACTAAGGCCTCGCTGACACGCTATCACCAAGGTGTCAACAGGCCTTGTAGTGACGCCACGCCAACAGCCTTAGCTGACGACGCCAACGCACCTTAGTGACGCGCGCGTCACTAAGGTCCGCTGACCCACGCACTAAGGCCTATTGACGTCGCGCCACTAAGGCTCGCTGACGCTACGACAAAAAATATCCCGTCGCACATCCGCAACCTCCGCCTCTTCTTGCTCATCAAGAAAAAACTCCATGTTGCTCGTCAACAAAATCTTTGTCATGCATCTACTATGCGTCAATATCTACAGATCTCCTTGTCTCGCAAAACCCTCCTTGTTGCAAGTGTCTATAATACGGGATATATCATATTGTTGAAAAATGTGAAGTAGAAGTGTTCTACCCGCTAATAATCTAGGTTTATATAGGATATTTTTCAAGGGTAGGCGTTTCGAAACCGACCCTAAAAAATTAAAGTGTAATTTTTAGGCGAATGTGTCACCGGCCCGTGCAAAAATTCACCGTTTCAAAATTTTCAAAAATGGAATATTCACCATATTACGAATATTCGCCACTAAAATTTTCCCCTGTGGAAACCCCAATGATGATTCATATCTCTTTCGCAAGGTGTTCAAATCCGAAAAGATCGCCAAGTGTACATTTGCATCATGAGAGCCTTGTCTAGCTTTTTGCATGTCTCTGTTCTAACCTCTCGCCCCTTTTTTTCTTGCTTTTATCTTTAAGTTACAAACTCACCACTCTTCCCGGTGGTCATCTCATGACCACCACCCAGACATGGCGAAAGCAGCCTTGTAATCACCTCCCTGCACAAGGCAACGGTCCTGCAAGCGCATTTTCTAGAATGTTCCGATGATTTCATCAAACATAAAATTCAAATTTCTATCCACATTCCTTAACCACTAAAGGTTGCATTTATGTTTTGGCCACCCAATAAATAGTGTTGTCCCTTTGTTTAATAATAGAAGAGTTCAATTTAGATTTACCCTCTGGTAAATCCAAATGCTATAAATACCCAACTTGCTTTCAAACAAATGGCCCCTCTCCTTCTGTGTTTGATTATTCAATTTGTTTGAAGTTCTTGCATGAGTTTCAATAGTTTTATATTTTGCATGAATTATTAGTCTCTCCTTTCTTCTTTAGAGGTCATTTGATCTTCTTCCTTTCATCTTGCTTTTGTTGTCTTGTCTTAGATAATCAGTTTAGCATAAGGTAGTTTCACTTTTAGATTAGAATCCATCATAGAATTACAAGTTTTCGTTTGTCACAAGAGATAGATCCCAAAATTATCGACCTATTTGTGTTGTATCCCCACAATAAATCTTGCTAGGAATTGCATAGTCAAGCTCTGTTCACTTGCACTATCCCTCTCTTACTTGCATTATATTGGTTTATATCCAAAGCTACCATTGTTCGAGTATCTTCTTATGTCTGACACTATCACACTCACACTTTTCTAGATTCACGAGAACATGAAGGAACAAAGAGATCACACTGAGGGGAAACGTCACGACACAACTGGATTTACCACTATTTTGTAAACTCCAGGTTTGAGCTATCAAAGTTGTAGTTATAATATATCAAATAGAGTAGAAAATAATTTCATTTCAGTTAAAACTCACTTTCGATATTGCTAGGGAAGTTATGGGGAATGATAGTTTATGAGAAACTATGATTCATTCCTCACTTCTGAGGTAGGATTGGAAGTCTTTCGATTAAACTAGTTAGTTATTTAAATATTTAGGATAAATTCACAACTGCACAGGTGAATAGCTATATCAGGCTAACTTGCTTGTTTTAATTCTGTTATTAGATTAATTTTCCATTATCTGAATATATTAGAATAATTGCTCTTTTAATTTTGTTCAAATACACATAATTGAAAATACAAAAATAAGAGAAATATAAGCATAGTGTAGATATAGCTTTCATGATTAAATTGCTCATTTCAGTTAAATTATCATTTGCATGACAATTACGGACCCAAAGAGCCCAGGGAATACACATTCGAACCGATAGTGCCTCAACCAAATCTCTTCACAACGTTAATGGATATAGATCAAGGGCTTAGGATTTAGGTCTTTCAAATGACAATAAACCCATAAGCAATTAGTGAACAATTGAGGTAATTGAATATTGAAGATGAAAAAGCATACACATTTTGGTCAAGTCAACCCAACTATAGATTACCTTGATAGGATATCTGCATGACCATATAAGAACCTGAAAGAGAACAAATATTTTCTCGTGATCCATTAGTTCCAACTTGACCATGAGAGAGACCTTCTTATCGACATAGACACAGTGGTTATGTATACAAGTTTCCGAACACCCGTAAGGTATTATGAAAAATCACACAACTCCCGTACTAAACATAGAAGTTGAAAAGGCTTATGACCATTGGATAGTTAGAAGAAGAGATTGATTCTTCACATGACCATAATAGGTCCACAACAACCACGAACTCATGGTTTTGATCCCCAAGTCCCACAACCCAATGGGCTTGTAAGTCAATTAAGTATTGACACCGGTTTATGAACAATGGTATTTAGATCCTCACCACTCCCGCCAGATATCATAACATAATTCTCCTGTATTAAACATAGAAGCCAATCAATCCAACATTTTCTGGCTAGACCAGAAAACCACCCATAGTTTCTACAAATCCACTACACCTCTCATTACCATTTTCCATGACCTTGTCAAGAAATATACATGAAGCACCTACATGTCATTTTCCACATATCCAATAGCCAATAGATAGGATCTCGGTAGAGCTCGACATTGATTGGAGCCTCCGAGCAGCTATTATATCTAAATGATCCATTACACCAATTTAGGTTAGGAGAGCTTTCTTTGCCTTAGATTCATAGATTCCATTATTACGTGTTGAGGATATAAGATTACCCAACTAGTTTGTCTATATCCACATATATTCCATTCTCACCGGCTGTCTCGGCATGACTTGGGAGGTCGGGTACGAAGAAGAGCTACTTGTAGATTCTCATGCTCGCATGTCACTTTTCTATCATAAAAATTGGTGAACCTAACGTGAAAAACAACTATTCCCCTTTTATTTTCATTTCTTTCATCCATCTTCGCTCTTTCCCATTATTCTGCGGGTATTTATATACCCCGAATATGTTAGGATACGATGCATATGGTAGACCTCTCTCAGGTCTCAAAGCATATTATGGTCAAACAAATAGACAACCGTCACCCTCACTTTCTACATGGGCTGACAACTATTCAAGTAATTACTTATCATCACAAACTCCTCCTCAAAGAACTAGCTCTAGTTCTTCATTCCGAATTGAGGAGTTGGATCAGCTCACACAAATGCAACAACCAGAGCCCTCAGGCTCTAACAATATGACATTTACTGGAGAATCCATTTCATCTCCTCAAGTTTTGTTCAACCAAAAATCAGTAGATAAATCAGATCCACTCCCATTTTTGGATGAGGAGTATTTAGTGCTATGCTAGAAGTGAACAATGCTTCCAAAACATGTACCCACCTATAGGGAGTTTGCAAACACAACCCGATACCCTACTCCAAGAAAACACCCCATTCCTCCACCTATGGGAAATACTCTTGGTGAAGCTTGGTAGGGTAATGATCAATTCATAGCAGGGTATCATACCCCTTTACAACCTCAAGGTGTACAACAACCACCATTAAGGAAAAACATTATGTCTTCACCAATCGAGGTCATCTCAGCCTTAGTTGAGAAGGTTAGAGGATTAGAACTTGCTCAAGCAAATCAAAATTCATATTTCGGGCAAAGTAGGAATCCCCAACCCTCCACATCATCCCAGCCAAGTTGACCTCCTTACAGAACAGCACGTTAGGTATGCCTCCTCAACATTCATATAGCTATCCACAACAAACACCAACTAGAACCACATTTTCAAATGTCCACTCCCAGTTGAAAATATGATACCTCCCGCTTAGCACCAAACAATCCATACCAGAGCAATGCTCCTCCCTACTTAAACATTTATTCAAAATCACCACAAGGAGACATGTTCTCTTCTCCCGGATGTTCACTCAACCACAGGGATTTCCTTATGTCCCTGCAAATACATATGCTATGCCATATCAACAACCCATGCCACCTCCACCCCCTCAACAGGCACCATCGATGGTCAAACCTATGCAGTAGGGACTTACTCAGAATATTTAAAAGAGCCTCTAGATTTCACCATATGGAGTGTCATGCTTCTAAGACCTCTTCCCGATTTTCCCAAATACAAAGGGGAGGGAGATCCAAATGCACATATCAAGGCCTATGCCATGGCCATTCGAGAATTACTCCCTTGGGATGGGGTTGTTACTAAGATATTCCCTAAAACCTTAGAGGGTATTGCCCTTGATTGGTATTACAGAATACCTGAAGCCTCGATACACTCATTCAAACAACTTGTGTCGAGTTTATCAAAGCTTTTGACATGAACAAATTATTAAGAACATGAATCAGGGAATTCTTACATATTAAACAAGAGCATAATGAATCCACTGCTCATTTTATTCAAAGATGGCGTACAAGTTCTCTACTCATCAGCAAGTGCTCCAAACATGGATCAAATGGAACTATGTGATTTATTCCTTCATTCCCTCAATAGAGAGATAAAGGAAGAAGTCCAGAAGTTCCCACTAAGAACTTATGATGAAGTACTTGAGAGTGCTCTCCGAATAGATCAAGCAGCAATAGATAGTGGTCGTAAGACATATGGAACAAACGGAAATTAATCACTCCCAATCAAAACACTACGACCTATCCTAATGCCGACAATACCAATCAAGGACCCAAAATCCTTAACAAAACCATGGGGTAACAACAGATGGAGTAACTGACCAAGTTAAAAGGGAAAACATCGTAAACATTTCACCACCCGTTAACAATCAAAAAATAACAACTTTACTCCAACAATCAATGCGGTGGATTTTAATCATCCATCACGAAAAAACAACAACAACAACAAAAATCCAAACACAAGGTCCAAATCGAAACCCAACTGGATATCAGAGTCAAAACCAAAGGCAACAACCTCAAAATTTTAACTCTAACAACCAACAACCTAATCAAAATTTTGGACCACAACAGGTTTCAAATCAACAACCTCGAAACTATAATCCCAACTTGTATTGTGGTTTCCACAAGATTCAAGGCCATGATACTAGGACTTTCCATGACTATAATAAATTCATGCAGCATTTTCCAAAAGACCAAAGACAACTCTTTATAGATATGTTTTAGCAAATTCTGTAGTACCCATGCCAAACACTTACACAGGGGTAGTTTCCCCTCAAAATGCACCCCTCAAGATCTTTAATGATCCGCTCCCAAATCACTCTAATAATAACAGGTTAGATCCAAATGGGATGAACAAGGGTGTTATGACAGGAAATAATGATCATGAAGCCTCAACTTCATTAAATCCACCTGGTCTCACCCAATTAGGAACTCAACCACAAACCAAGATAGTTGGTCTGGTAGAGTTAGATACCGAGCTACCCATAGAAACCATAACAAGAACATGAGATTATTCTTCTCAACCAGTTCCAAACTATCCATTAGAACCAAACAACATTCAACAAAATTTGGTAAAACCCATAGTGCACTTATGATTTAATTAATGACTTAACAAAGACCTTCTCTCATATTTCCTTCTTGGATTTGTTGAAGAACTCTCCCACCCATAGGGCTGCTCTTAGAAGCATTAGGCCTTGGTCATTTAATTAACATCACTCCTCCTCTAGAAATGCAAGTAAACCATGTAGACTTTGATGTCTACCCTCCAAGGCAGCTAGATAGGGATACTGAGTTTATATTTGATATAAGCAAAATGTCACCGACGCTGAAATTATGCGAAGAGGTGACCCAACTTTACATTTACAAGTATGGGTTTACAATAATTATGTTAAACGTGCAATGATTGATGATGGGGTAGTAGTTAACATAGTCCCCTTTTCTTTTCTTCAAAATCTAGGATATGGAGAAACAAATTGTTCCACAACACAAAATACGCTAAGAGGTTATGATAGCCTCAAGGCCACTTCAATTAGAACCATAGTTTCACTAGTCACCTTAGGACCCAAGACAGTCCTCACCGAATTTTATATTATCGATTGGGAAACCAACTATAATATGATCCTCGATACGACCATGGATACACCACATGAAGGAAATCCTTCCACGTTATTCCAGAAATAAGATTTTTACACTAGGAAAATATTTGTGGCACAAGGTGACCCAAAACCCTTCAATATACACCTAGCAAGACTTAAAGAAAAGACCAAAGTTTCACTCGAGTTTGAACTCCCAACGAATCAACTTAACAAACCAATTAATTCAAAACCAGAAGAGAAGTTGATACCTACAATAGAATTAGAAATTACAAATCTAGTCGAGGGCATTCCAACACTCAAAAATGAGACTAACATCATAGAAACAGTATCATTAGGGACTACCATAAAAATTGTAGAATTACTAGAGAAATATCTACCCATTCTCCTACCATTTGATTCTATGGGTATGGGATACACCCTAGGAATTGGTTCCTTCCATCAGATGAAGTTTGTATGGTAGAAGTAACCGAGGTAGAAGAAACAGACATGAAGAATATCCCAACATCCATTTTTCCAAGCAAATATTGGACTCTCCACTTCGATGGAGCTAGATGTCATTTTGGAGTGGGCGAGTGTGATCTTTACTTCTCCCGAGGGAAAGATCCTACCTTTTGCCTTTAAGTTAAACTTTGAGTGTACAAACAACGGGCTGAGTATGAAGCCCTCCTCCTTGGCCTCATCATAGCCAAAAGAATGGGCGTTGATAACATTAGAGTGCTAGGAGACTCGCAACTAGTTGCAAACCAAGTCTCTGAGGTATATGAGACTAGAGCTGAACATTTACAACTCTATAAAACAACGGTATTGGATCTAACCAAAGGATTCAACTTCATATCAATTGAAGCAATCCCATGAGAGAAGAACCTTCTCACAGATTCAATAGTAACCTCAGCTTCCTGTTTCACTCCAAACAGTGAGTTGGAAAATACAAGTTTCATGGTATCACTTTGTACTGAACCCTTGGTACGTAAAATACCAACAAACCTGCTCTCGACACATATAAAAGCTAGGAATGAGTCTTCTATCCTAGATCACTTTTACAGTGATAGAATCACTCTCAAATATCTAAATGCCTATGCGGAGCTACATCTCACTCATCACATAGTGGATTTTTCCCTAATCCCGCATTCCTTTTCCTATTTTGGAAATCCCATGATAGAATGTCCTCCATAAAGGATCTAGATATCTACTAGGTAGAGAACAAAGAGAAAGTTTGGAACTACCTCAAGCCCCGCCTAAATTTGAAGAAGGCAACGCTTCCTTAATCGAAGAAACAATTGACATAAACATTAGAACAGAGGAAGAAGCCAAAAATTTTGAAGTTAGGATCCTCGTTAACTCTAGAGGAAATAGAAATACACACCCAAATCCTTAAGTAACATCAAAAGGCTTTCCTATTTAACTATAAAGAAATGACATGAATTATACCACATATCATGGTACATAATCTTGTCACCAAACCAGATGCAAAGCCAATTAAACAAAATTCAAGACCAATGAAGCCAAAAGTGGCTCTCATGGTGAAAGAAGAAGTAATGAAACTTCTCCAAGTGGGATTCATCAAACCAGTTGACTATTCACAATGGGTATCTAATATCGTCCCGTTCTCAAAAAATTGGGAAGATACGCATTTGCATAGACTTTCGGATATTAACAAAGCTTGTCCCAAAGATGACTTCCTGTTACCATCCATTAACGTTATTGTTGATGCAACAGCTTGGATTTGAACTATTGTCCCTCATGGATGGGTTCTTAGGGTATAATCAGATTAAAATATCTAGAGGAAGATCAAGCCAAGACCACATTTATAACTCCTTGGGGAACTTATTGTTATGTTACGTTGTCATGTCATTTGGTCTTAAGAATGATGGCGCTACATACCAATGGGAAATGACATACATATTCCATGACCTTATTCATAAAATCATGGAATCCTACGTGGATGACTTATTGGCCAAGGCCAAGAAGTGTTGTGATCATCTAGTGGTACTCCGTATCATTCTCTCATGATTGATCGAATATGGCATCACATTAAATCTAGAGAAATGCGTATTTGGCATAACAGGAGGTAAGCTTCTGGGTTACATTATATCCTCATGAGGGATTGATGTCAATCCAGCCAAAATTTGGGTTGTTCTTGAAATGATTCCACCATCAGACGAGTCTAGTATTAGATCATTTCTTGGGAAACTCGGTGCAATTCAAGGTTCATTCTAGACTTAAGTTTTGTTGTTCATCTAATCAACAATTTATTAAAGAAAGATTATAATATTGATCGACGAAAGAATGTAACGAGGCCTTTCTAGAAGTAGTTAAATGCTTCTTATCATCTCCTCCCATCTTAATGCCTCCTAGACCAGATCATCCTTTGATCCTATATTCACAAGCTACTGATGTCTCCCTAGCCTATATGTTGGCTCAAGAAGACAATGATAAATGAGAATGTGCAGTCTATTTCATTAGCCGGACGTTGCTTGATTATGAAACACGTTATACACAGGTAGAAAGAGAATGTCTTGCCATAGTCTTCACAACGAAATGTTTAAGACATTACATGTTAAATCAAGAAACAAGGGTCATTGTAAAGACAAATCATTTACGAACATTCCTCACGCAAGGTTCTTTATCTAAAAAAGTTGGATGATTTATAAACTTAACGGGTGAATTCAATTAACATTTGTAAACCGTAAATCGTTAAAGGTTAAATCATTGCTGCATCAAGTTAGTTGATAATCCATTAGATGGAGGTGATCCGTAGATTTGGACTTTCCCGATGAGTGTATATACTTTGTCAAAACTAGAACCCCATCTCTACATGCCCTTGTACACTATCATTGCCAATTTTATCATGGACCATACATACCCGTAAGGTGCTACATCACAACAAAGAAGGCGGTTACGCATTATCGCTGCTAAAAATGTTACCTTAGAACAAGTGATCTATCGTAAAGCCTTTGATGGAATGCTTTAAAGATGTGTTGACACCGAAGAATCCAAACAGACTCTCGTATGAATCCCACAAAGTGGGATATGTGGAGGCCACTTTGGTGGTCA